>OU503046.1:11037719-11091767 GCA_912172775.2 Fraxinus pennsylvanica | reverse complement strand
TTTTTTTTTTTTTTTTTTTTGCTGATATCGTGAACTATAGGTATGGACACTTTATTATTTTCGAAATCAGAAATCCATCCATCTGGGCTTGCTAAAAAAAAAAAGAATATTAAACAAATAAAGGGTTGAAAGATAATCAAACTCCGTCGTGTATATCTCAGAAAGATTGGATCTTTAATGGGTCATTTTTTCATTTAAATGATTTATATGCGAACGGATAATAACTTGCTTGAGTTGATGACTGTTCTCGTCTGATAATTATGTTTTTTTTTATGTTAATAGGATTAGAAGTATTTATAGGCTTCCAAGATTGGATATTTGGATTTGAGAAATTAATCAAACTCTTTGTTTAACTTTTTTAGTTTCTTTCTAGGTTTTTTGCAGTGCCCTGACTTCTGTTGCATAGGTTTTGGGTTGACTTCTTAAACATTTTTTCTTTCCTAGTGCAAGATATCAGTTGGGATTGGTTTTTAGATATTTACTGTTTTCTAGTGTTTATTTCTATTTTTGTTTGAAATATTATGTTGGTTTTACACTTTAAATTAGGGTTTATGGTTCTTTATTGTCTTCCATTGGTTTTAGGCAATAATGGGGAAAAAGGTTAAGAAGAAGGCAAGAAGTGGCCAAAAGGAGAAACGAGGTTCTTCCTCTTCTCCAAAACTAATTTCCCAGCAAGGCATTGACAATGTTAAAATTCATGAGAGTGGAGGTGCAGTTGTAAATGATAGAAGAGTATGTTCCCATGTTGTCAAGGGAATTAATTTGGAGAATCTTTCTTCTAAACTTGGGTCGTCAGAGCCCATTGCATGTGAAGATTGTCGTGTTAATGTGGCGGATAGACGGGCGAGCAGAGGAAAAGCTAAGCACGGGAAGAAGGGAGGGAGTAATACAAAATCGGAGTCTAAAACAATTTGGGTTTGTTTGGAATGCGGACATTTCTCCTGTGGAGGTGTGGGATTCCCAACCACGCCCCAAAGTCATGCAGTTCGACATGCGAAACAGAGGCATCATCCACTAGCTGTCCAGTATGAAAATCCTCAACAGCGGTGGTGTTTTCCTTGCAATACATTAATTTCAGCTGAAAAATCGGATGAACACAATGATGCCTTACATGAAATTGCAAAAATGCTAAAGGAGAGACCTTCCGAAGGGTCTAATGCAGATGTTGAGAATGTTTGGTTTGGCACTGGCAGTGTGACTGGTGGAATAAAAGAACACTCTGTATTTATTGGTTCAGATGGAAGAGCTAATTATTCAGTTAGAGGTATTGTTAATTTGGGGAATACATGTTTCTTTAATTCAACTATACAGAATCTATTGGCTATAAATAAATTGCGGGATTACTTTTTTAAATTAGATGAATCTGTTGGTCCTCTTACTGCTGCTCTGGGAAAGCTTTTCCTTGAAACCAGCCCAGAAGCTGGTACAAGTAATGTGATAAATCCAAGGTCTTTATTTGGTAGTGTTTGTTCTAAGGCTCCCCAGTTTAGGGGATATCAGCAACAAGATAGTCACGAATTGCTTCGATGTTTGCTCGATGGATTGTGCACTGACGAATTGAGTGCAAAAAAGCACATCAATTCATCTCAGGATGATGGGAAGTCTACGGACACAGATCCCACATTTGTGGATGCTATATTTGGAGGGAAACTTTCTAGCACAGTTAGTTGTTTAGAATGTGGGCACTCTTCAACTGTTTATGAGCAATTTTTGGACCTGTCATTGCCAGTTCCTACTAAGAAGCCTCCATCAAAAAGGGTGCAGGCAGTCTCTCGAGGCAAGAAACCAAAATTGCCTCCGAAAAGAAGCGGAAAGATTCGCTCCAAAGTCACCAAAGATGCTTTTATACTACCAGCTCAGAGTGTTGTTGACCAATCAACTGGTGACAAGTCTTCAGGTGAGGTGCAGTCGAGTTTACTTCCAGCAGAGCAATTGGCGGTATCAGATTCCACTAACACTAATGATATTGCTAACGATATGGGTTTGTCACCCTGGGATCTTTCAGCTATGGAAAAGCCTGATTACCAGCAAGGAATTGAGAATGTTGGAGGGAAGTCAAGTTCACCAGATAGTTTTGCATGGCTAGATTACCTTGAGCCAAATGCGGCATCAGATAACATTGATATGGCCTCAGAAATTGACGATCTTTCAGGAAACCAGGGTACAGCTAATGAAAATGCTCATCAGAACAATGACACTTCTCTGAATTCTCTGGAACCTAGTAGAGAGAGTAATTCACAACATTTGACCTCAGCACCTTCCTCAGACAATGTGAGACTGTTGGACTCTCTTGAACAAGTTACATCAGCCAGTGAGCATATTTTGGTTTCACAATCTGATGAGAAATGTTTGCCTAAATGTTCCATAATCAAAGAAGCTTTTCAAGATGATACTTATTTAGAGGGTAGCTCAGAATCCTTTAATCAGGTTTCCCATAAAGGTTCAAATTCTGATGTTAGTTCTTCAAGGAGGGATGAGGAATTGCCATTACAGATTCAAGATTCTGAAGTTCTGTTGCTTCCGTACAAAGAAGATGCCCCATCTATTGCCGAGGTATCAAAAGGAGAAATTGAGGTCTCCTCATTGGCTCTTTGTGGTGAACAAGATTCCTTAGAATTTGATGGATTTGGAGACTTGTTTAATGAACCTGAGGCTGTGATTGAAAGCAATCACACAGGTTATGAGGCAAATGAAGTCATTAAAAGTGGATTTGGTGTTGGAAATAGCAGTGGTTCTGATCACGATGAGGTTGATGATACTGATGCTCCAGTTTCTGTAGAGAGTTGTTTAGCCTATTTCACAAAGCCAGAACTTCTTTCCAAGGATGAACATGGTTGGCAATGTGATAATTGCTCCAAATTTTTACAAGAAAAAATGGTTAGATTGAGGATGAAATTACGAAAAGCTAGATCAGAAATGGCACTAGATGGTTTTGACGATAGAAATCCAAGTGATCCATTGACTCAAGGCAAAAGTTGTGCTAAAGTAGAATATGTGATTGGGAATGTGGAAAAATATGTACCTCACACTTCTGATGAGTGCTTAAAGAACATAGAGGTTATTGATAATGGAAATTCAATGCTTGTAAACAATCCGCAAGCTGAGATGAATCCAATTGCTCCCCAGTTAGAAGACAGAAAACCGGAGAGCGCAAGTGCCTGTCCTGGTCCAGCAGAGGCTTCACATTCGAGTTGCCAAAATGGTGTTAATTGCATCATAAATGAGTTCAGTGGTGAAAGTTGCATCGATACAACTCAGTCTAGAGAGACCGATAAGTTTGCTGAACAAAATGAATCAGAAGTAAGTGTGGAAGACAATCTGGATTCAGAAAAGTTGAAAGTGAAGAGGGATGCAACTAAGAGGATACTCATTGATAAGGCTCCTTCTATCTTGACAATCCATCTAAAGAGGTTCAGCCAAGATGCTCGAGGTCGATTGAGTAAATTGAATGGCCATGTGAATTTTAAAGAGACAATTGATCTCAAAAAATATATGAATCCCAGGTGTGATTTCACTTGACCTTTTGTTCTCTCATGCAATTTTTGTTAGTGTATAATCCTTTCAGTTTCCTTAATGCTAATAAGATTTATTTCTATTTCATTAAATTTTTCAATGAGAAAAATGCTACTTTATTATCATGGTGAAGAAAAAATTAAAACTCTTGTTTCTGTAACTATTAAAATGTATTTCCGCCACGTTTATGCTGTTAGCGCCTGAAGTAATGGCTTTTATCTTTCATAATATGATTTAAATTGGTTACTTTCATTGATATTTCATCATAAGAGCACATCAATGTATTAAGAGTGCAAAATGTCTACAAAAGGCATTTCTCTCAAGAAATCAGCAAAAGACGTGTCTGTATTTGAATAAGCTGCATTAAGCTTAAAATACAGTATTAAGAACTGTGAATAATATTTATCCTTATCATTAATTATTTGTCTAACAAATTTAGATTTTCACCTTCACTTGTTCTGTCTGTCTGGGAGAGAGATTGTTTGCTATTTTTGGAGAATCTCTCGCAATGCCAATGTATTCAACATATTTCTTCCGCATTAATTCTTGGGCTTCAGAGGCAGCAAGGTTGGAATAGTGTGACTGAGGAACTTGCTTGTTTAACTTTTAACTTGACTTGTAAATTTCAGGAATCGAGAACTTCTTGTCATCCTTAATTTTATATAATCCTTCTATAAATAAATATTTTTTTCTACAAAAAATGCCAGCAGTATCAAAATCAAATCTGTTTCTCTAAACCAAAATGCTCCATAACAAGCAAAAAAGGGAGTGTATGATGTCGCCTTTTGCCTATACTTGGTAGTTGATAAAAGTCCAGGTTACTAATATCTCTGGCAGAGGATGCGATTTTAAAGTACCTTGTGCATCCCCCTGTTTCCAACAGCATACAGTATTTAAGAAAGTGATCTAACAGTTGTAGCTGTTGAGACGTTTCTAGACTGCAGCTTCCTGAACTTCTCTACCACAATCAAATACACTGCCCTGAATTTTTGCTTCTTACCAACTGCTAGACACTAGATCCAGAAGGTACTATTTCAGATCTTTATCTCCAATTGAACGTCTCCCAAAAGCCAATACCGTATCGAATATATACTTAGTGGTCAAAATTTTGCTAAATCTTCCCACACATCTTATGCTTTCAATTTATCAACACAAATTCTGACTGTTTTCGAGATCCATCCAGCTTGAATTCCACATGTACAGCAGCAACTTCTTATGTACAAGCTCTCTATAAGTTTTTTGTTCCAATACATTGTCAAGATCCGTATCTGATATGATTCTGAACTCTTCCTTTCTTGCAGTTGATAATTTGGCAAAAATAATTTTGCGGGTTTATAGTTCTTTTAGGCATCTCAATGAGTAACACTGGGTAAGCGGTTTTTTTTCTTGTGCGTTGCATGGACACTTCAACTAGGGTGAAATGTCTTTGTCCAACACGTGTAGTGTCGTATAAGATACTAACACTCGAACAATCTACCATACTTATATTTTCTTGGTATCAGTAATATATAGTTTTAATTCCAAGCTATTATAATATAACAAATAGACACTCTTATTTAAAAGATTTCAACAAGAAAAATTAACAAGTATAAAACTAAATTTATATCTATATGTAGAAGAATTTATTGACGTGTCGGTACTTCTTTGAAAAATCGCATGTCGATGCATCATATTGTTCTGTAGATTAGACGTGTAAGAGTTATCCTGTTTGATTCTCAGTTTTTCTTTAAGGACGTCAAGTTCCATGAAGTCTGTGGAAAACCTAAAAGTTAGAAAACAGTTGTAGGGAACTTGTGAGAAGGGGGAAAACAGAGAAGAGAGACGGCATGTAAGGTCATAGGCTGAATCTGGGAACCTTAAGAATGAGTATTTGTTTTCATATTTTCAGTTTGACTCTGCTGTTCCAGCAACCTTACTTTGTTAATGGGTTTATGGGAAAACCAGCCATATCTTCCCGAAGGGTTTACCTGCAAATGGCTGAGAGAAGGCTGGGGAAGTTTACTTCTTTATTCCATGGCTTTGATATTGAAAAGAATACACACACGTATGATCTCATTTCTACCCATTCCAGAATGGAGCATCACTAAGCTTTCTTATTTTACATTGCTGTATATCATTTCTGCCTTCAATTGATTCCTTAGATTTGTATTTTCATATTGTTGGTTCGGGATGTTGCTTTACATAGAAAAACCCACCTTGACCATATATTCATACCATTACAATTACTGTCAAAACTTAATGTTAGTACTGTAGTACTGAGAAGAAAAAAGGTTTTATATGTTCTTATGAATTTAATGGGCTTATAAATTCTTAGCTCTCTGTTGACTTGAGTATAATAGTATTAGAAAAGACTTAAAACACTCTTGTAATATTCAGTTAGTATGTTAATCTGATTGAGTAATAGAAGTTATAGCCCAAAAACTTCTTGTCTCTTATTCATGTTGATAGCGCCTCTGTTGGTCTGCTTGAAGTTTATCTTGATCTTTAGTGTCTAAACAACTTTGCATGCAATGTTCATACCATTAACACCAAATCTGTGATGCCATCTGAAATTCTACTGATTTATTTACAGGTGTACTGAGAGAGACAGGTATGTGTATCGTCTGGTTGGAGTGGTGGAGCATTTGGGGACCATGAGAGGTGGCCACTATGTTGCGTATGTAAGAAGTGCCAAGGGTGAAAATGGAGATAGCGTGTGGTATCATGCCAGTGATGCATATGTGCACGAGGTTTCCTTAGAGGAAGTTCTTAGATGTGAAGCCTACATTTTATTCTATGAGCAAACTTGAGGAAGATCTCATTTTTTATTCTTTTCTTTTTATTGTGAAATTGAGAGGGAGGGAGGGAGTGAGGGATGAGTGTACAATACCGATAACTTGATAGTCAATACACAATTTTTTGAGCTGCAAAATGTTTGGAAATGTATAATTTTAATTTAGGGAAGTACATTGGATAATGTTCGTTTTCTAGTTATTGGAGAAGGATCTTTAAGTTTTGGGTTGGATAATTCATTATTTTACATGTTCACTTAGAGGGAATGAAGGAGACTCCCCCTTTAGAACCTATTACTGGAATAGAAATGAGTTGTATTATGTTATATAGGGGAAATTTTCATATTTAAGAGATAAGTATCACACATTTCAAAATTAAGAAAAAGTGTTAAAAATTTCAAAAATCAAATATTAATTAAATTTTATTTATGAAATAATTAATTTAAAATATATTTTATTAATTAAATATTTCATGATCACAATTTTATATAATTTGATCATAAATTATTGAATTAATTGGTCATAAATTATTTTTCTATCATAAGTTTATAGATCACAAATAAAAAAAATTTATGTCACAATTTATTTATAGGTCATAAATCAAAATTTTATAGGTTACATTTTATTTATCAGGTACGAATTACAAATTTTATAAGTCACAATTTATTTAACGATCACATATTATCAAATTTATTGGTCACAAGTTATTTCTCGATCACAATTTAATAAATTGTACGTCACAATCATATTTTTTTAGATCACATGTTATTTATTGGTCACAATCAATCAAATAATTGATCACAAATACCCCTCACCACCGCAACACCGTGCCACGACCACTACCAACATCACCACCACCTCGTCACCGTAGCCAATATTACAACTACCGCAAACCGCATAGAGTAGCCACCACGCTCATCATCACTTCAATCCTTTGAAAATCCAATACTTTCAAAATTTTCCCCAAAATTAACAATATTTGGTGCAATAAAAATCACCCAAACCAAACAAAGAGAAACAAAATGCAAAATTGCACAATTTGATTATTGATGCAACCCCTATTTTTCCATCTACCGTTATGCCAATTGACGATAAGCCTCACGACAATAGTCGTCGTTTAGGCGGAAGCCATGGTTGCACCTGCGATCGCGACTAGCTCAGATCTGATGGTGAGAGAAGAGGATAATGAGATGGTGAGAGAAGAGAGAAGAGAGAATAGAGAGGCGAGGCTTAGAGAGAGAGAGAGAGAGAAGGGATACATATAATTAGGCTTTGTGATTGAAATTCTATATGGTCAATAAATTATTTTATAATATTATTATTAATATTAAAAGTTTGATTTAAGATCTAATTTTTATATAAATAAATTTTAAATCTAATTTTTGAATTGTGGTCTTTAAAATTTTAGTTGCATGTAATTTCCACTTGTTATAATGCCAACTGATACATTTATTCGACTTCTAATACCTTTTTCTCGACGAGGTTTGAGTTGCCCCCTCGTCATATAATTAGGATAGAGAGATGGTGAGAGAAGAGAAAATAGAGATGCGAGGTCTAGAGAGAGAGAGAGAGAGAGAGAGAAAAGGAAGATATATAATTAGGGTTTGAGATTAAAATTGTATATGATAAATAAATATATTTTATTATTTTAATATTAATATTAATAGTTTGATTTAAGATCTGATTTTTGTATAAATAAATTTTAAACTAATTTTTGAATTTTGATCTCTAAAATTCTGGTTGCATGTAATTTCCACATGTTATGATGCCAACTGATACATTTATTCGACTTCTAATTCCTTTTCTCGACCCTCATCATATAACTTGACACGTAGTACCTCCACTCAACTAGGGTGTCTTTTCAATGTATTTCCTAGTGAATAGTTTTTACTACGCTGCTGCTACGTGGTTAGTATTGAATTGCAGTTTCAACTTCACATCCTAATACAATGAGTAATGTCATGTAGCACCATTAGTGCACCATTAGTGCTTAGTGGTAGTGAAGTCCTCTTATTCATTGTTCATTAAGTTGAACAATATTTTGATTTATTGAACAACGAATCCATGGATCCATGCTAAACCCTAATGATGTTACATAGTATTGTTCATAAAGCAAACAAGGAGAGTAAAGGAGAGGTCCAATGAGGCCAAGGGAACTAAGTCAACGGAGAATTCGAAGCGAAAGACAATTAGAGGATCATGTGTCACGTGTCAATTCATGAAATGGATGAAGCATCTATTCACAATTTGATTTGAGTTTATGGACGAAGGTTCAATTCTTTGCAAGTCAACAAATTTTGTCTACCGTACATTAAGCCCCTATTTGAATCTCTTTCTTTTGGGAAAAATGCATTTTGCTACAGTGGGAAATCATTTAACAATCAAACCAATACGCCATCAAGTCAGACTAGTTTAAGATCGGTGAACTGGCAACGGTACTTTCAATCTATTTTGCCCTCCAATCCAAATATCATGTGCCCAACTACCACAAGTATCATTTTACAAATGGAAGGGCATTTTCGGGATTTCTGTAAAAATATGGTACCCTGTTTTTTACTCAAAAACGTGCCATCACGGGTGTCAGGTATTTTAATTAGTTGAAGGACATTGGGGCCCACACAAATATCAATTTCCTGTTCAAAAATTGGAAAAAAACGAGTGTCAAACGGGGCCTAAATCAAGAAAATTTGTATTTCTATATCATAAAAGTAGATATAGTTTTAGCACTATAGATGAATAATACAAGAAAAAAAGAAATATATGATTAATTATGGAATAAATTCAAATTGTCTACAGAGAGCATCTGAGGAGAGATGAAAATCTACTAGGTTCCTTGAGGGAAAAAAATGTTTTACAAGAATGAATGAGGAGCTAATTTCATAAAAGGGAATTTGGTGTAACATAAATGAGTTCTATTCTAAGAAGGAAAATATGGTTCTTGTTTGACAATGATGAGGAAATAATATTAGAGCTGGAGTGTAAAAAGAAACTAATTAAGCAGTTCAGGAAATATGGAGGACTGGGCTAATGGCAGCCAAAGCTGCGGGCGTATTAAAAAGAGAGAGAGAATGCGCGTGGAGCGTATATAGACATGTCAAGATGGGTGGGCCTGGGGGTGAATCGGCCCGCTATTCGGCCCACGAACCGTGTGGGCCGAATCGTGGGCTGCTCGCACCTTGAACCGGTCCGGGCCGGTTCAAGGTGCACCGGGCAGCGGTTAACCGCTGGCCCGATTGAAAAAAATATATAAAAAAAAACAAAAAACTTGCAAAAAAAAAAAAACTTGCGCCTGCAATTGCCGTTCAGAACGGTCATTGGACCGTTCTGAAATTTTTTTTTTATTTTTTGGTTAACTGAAAAAAAAAAAATTTTGTATAAATTGTGGTATTGTGAAGTGGAAAAAATTCTGAACTCTTACAATCTACAACTACAAGCTTGAAAATTTGAAATCTCTATTTTCTCGTTCTCTCTTAATATTTTCAATAAGTATTTTTCATATTTAGTATTTTGTGCTTTCTTTTCATCTTATTGACTTATTATTTCAAAAAAATTTATTGAAAATTTATGGATTCTCACAATTTTTTTTCAAGAAATGTCAATTTACATGATAGTTGTTCTCCAATAAATTTGGAAGATGATAATGATCCAAATATTGGATCTTCTCAACAGCGAAAAAATAAAAAGCACGCATATGATGTTTGGAAAATCTTTACAGTGGATGAACTAAACAAAAGAGCAATATGCACTATTTGCAGAAAGAGTAATGAATGGGTTAAAGGTCAATCCACGGGCACATTGCGAATACACAAAGATAAACACATGAATGAAAGAGAACATTTGGATACTAAACAAGCTCAAATTACTTTTTTTTACTAATACTAGTAGAACAATTACTTTTTCTAATTTTTGTTATTCGCAGGATCGAATGAGAGTAGGAATGTCTGAATTTTTGGCAGCAAGCGAGATGCTTTTTACTTTCGTAGAAAATCGATACTTTGAGGAGTTTATACAAAAGTATGTTCAACCCGCTTATCGATCTGTAAGTAGAAATACTCACTCAGATATTTTGAAATTATTTCATACAATGACTGAATATTTGAAAACTGAATTTAACAATTTTGATGGAATTATGTGTTTTACATCTGATTGTTGGTCTGGACGTAATCACAATGGTTATGCATGTGTCACTGCACATTTTATTGATAATAATTGGTTACTTCACAAAAGAATTATTTCTTTTCGCTTACTTGAATATCTACGTAATAGAATAAATTTGTGTGAGAATTTATTACAGGTTTTTAATGAATTTAAAGTATTGAGCAAATTATTTAGCATTAGTTTTGATAATGCTGGTGCAAATACTGCATGCATTGAACTTTTGAAAATGACTCTTAATCCCTCGATTGACTCTAAATTATTTCATATGAGGTGTGTTTGTCATATATATAATTTAGTAGTGCAAGATGATTTAAAATTAATAATACCACAAATATATAAAATTAAAGAAGCTATTAACTACATTTCTTGTTCAGATTCTAGACAACAAGAATTTGGAAAAATTTGTAAAAATCTTGGATTTAGGAGAAGAAAATTTATTGATGATATTCCAAATAGGTGGAATTTAACTTTTCTTATGCTAAAATCGTGTGTTTGTTATACAGATACTATTAATGCTTTCGTTAATTCAAAGCCACATCAATTTCACATTGGTGATTATGATTTGAACATTGCATTTAAAGTCATGAATTATTTGAAACCATTCTATAAGGCAACAAAAACTAGTTCCGGAGTTTATTATCCAACAAGTAATCTTATGCTCGATCAATTTGTAGAAATTGCTAATCAATTTTCAAGTCATAAAGACGATCCATTTTTCTATGATATTATTTGTACAATGGAGGACAAATTTCAAAAATGTTACGAAAATATGTCAATGATTTTTCCAATTGCAGCTGTAATGGATCCTCGTATAAAATTTTTTAGAATTCAGTGTACTATGGACCAACTTTCTGAAACTTTATCTTTCAATATAAATATTACAAGCCGTGAAATAGAATGCTTTATTAATGAAATGTACAATAGTTATGCTATGAAAATATGGTAATAATGAAAATGTTCCTTCTACTACGAGTTCTGCTACAAATTTTAAAAGTAAAAGTTCTTTCTTTTCTTTAAGAGTCAAGAAACGCAATGTGTCTTTTACTTCATCTATTAGTTCATTTTCAAATGAGAATGTTACACTAGCTAAATTATAAAGATATCATCAATTTGATCACTACAGTTTAATTCCATAAGACGAGGTTGACAATTTAAATGTTTTACAATAGTGGAAGGTAAATGAACGGTCATATCCAACATTATCAAAAATGGCCCGAGATCTACTAACATTTCCAGTCTCAACAGTGGCATCGGAGTCTGCTTTTAATGCAGGTAACAGAGTGCTAGATGAAAGAAGATATTTTAGAAACTCTCATCTGCGTGAAAGACTAGTTATTTGCTGATAGAAGAATGGAAGATAAAGTTGTTGACGATATTGCTCAAAACTTTAAAAATCTTACCGTAGATGAATAAAATCTGATTTGTAATGACGAAATTATAGTTAAGTAGATGTCAATCTAGTTGAGATGTACTTTAACTATAAGTTTATAAATAGTTCAAAACTGTGTAATTTGTCAAGTTATGCAAAATATTGTTCGAACAATTGTACGTTTTTATGTTATTCATTTATTGATATAAAATTTATCGAAAAATAAATCAACGTGAAATTTATTTTTACGTAACTTTTATCGATTTTCACTATAATTCTTTTTACAGTTTATTTTTTGGAAAAAAAAGGGGCCTACCGGCCCATGCGGGCCTGCGGTCCGGGCAGCGGTTCGGGCCTGATCGGCCCGGGAAGCCCGCTCGGGCCGATTTATTTTCAGCCCGGTCCGAGATCGGGCTTCTCCCCCTGCGATCCGGGCCCTTTTTTACACCACTAAGCGTATGCAAGCACGTGCACATGTACGTTGATTGTTCTACCATTGCGAAGCCCGGACCGCCCGTTTTTACACCACTAAGCGTATGCAAGTACGTGCACATGTACGTTGATTGTTCTACCATTGCGAAGTTGATTGCACACGGATACAGAAGGAAAAGAGGCTATTGTGGTGAGTTCGTCGTGGAATGGATAGAGAAGAAAAACTAGAAAACGGTATGCTCGAGTTTGCTACGTTGAACTTTCTAGTTTTGTGTAAGGAGAAGTTGAAAGAGTGCGGAAAGGATTGTACTGTGAGGTTTTCTTAATTAATAAAGTCTTCTTCTCTTACGATTGTCAGCAGTTTACACTGTTATTTTCTCTTTCTTACTTTTTTTTTTTGCCTATCATTTTCCTTTTCCGCCACATCCGCTGCACATTTAGTTCTAGCACAGAGTTGTAATGTTCCTAACTTTTTTC
The DNA here is from genome assembly GCA_912172775.2 of Fraxinus pennsylvanica. NCBI lineage: Eukaryota > Viridiplantae > Streptophyta > Magnoliopsida > Lamiales > Oleaceae > Fraxinus > Fraxinus pennsylvanica. The sequence goes on along the minus strand of OU503046.1, from coordinate 11,079,047 downwards.
ATTCTTGTAGACTAATGACAGTTAATTACCATTTATGCCCTATAAATTTCTATTTTCTTCTTAACTCTCTATTACACATTTTCAACCTCTGTTCTTTCTCTTCAACCCGTTGTATATTTTTAAATAGTAACGATAAAAACGCCTCATCTTTCGTGGCAAGGATTCCCTAGTTAGTCGGGGAATCAAGGCAGGGAAGGAGAACATGATTACATTCCATATTTGTGTTCGACTCTTATTTTATTTATTTTTCAATTTAAATACATGATGATAAATGAGTTCTGGATCTCCAAAAATCCTTGATGGAGGTGGTTGAACGGAATGACCACCAGTTCCATTAAGATCGTTATTTCTAAACAAAAATTAATGCCTTCGCTAGAGAGATGATTATAAAATTCAAATATCTCACAAAACCCTCCGAGGCATTTAAGTGGTGTCATGCTGAATTTGATGTTAATTAATTAGGCGATCATTTGTTTAGCACTGACCAGGGATAATTAGCAAATGACGTCCTCACATTTTACTGTTATTATAGAAAACGTCCTAATCTTTTATTTTTTGATATCTTCACATTTTATTGCGCAAAAGATCATTTTCATTCATTTTCTCAATTAAAAATTATGAAATAACGAATAGACCATTCTTTTTAAATAAAACAAAATGAAAAAGAAAAAAATAATTGCAACCATTGTCCCAAATTTTATTTTGTTTTTTGAAAAATCACAAATGAATCCCAAATTAGGGATGGCAAAATGGCTCGCCGGCTAAGACTCGGCCTGAAAAAAGCCCGGGCCGGGACTTGAGCCTAAAAAATAAAAAAATTAAACAAAACTTTCATGCCACTTCTCTTTTTAATTTGTTATTCTAATTTTAGTTGTATTTTTTTTATATTTTGATATTTAGTTATTATTTATAATATGTATAAAAAATCGGCCAGCCCGAAAGCTCGGGTCAAGCCTAAATTTTTGGGACTCGTTTGCACTTTTTAGTTCTCTAAAATTTTATTAATTTTTTAATGAATTTAATTGGGACTCGTTTGCACTTTTTTTAAAAAATAATTTATAATTTTTCAATAATTTATTTGAGACTCGTTTGCACATTTTAAAAAATTTGGAACTATGATTGCAATTAATTATTTAACTTTTTTGTTTAAATATGAAGGTATATTTATCATTTCACAACTCTTTACTGATAAATTAGATGAAAATTGATAGAAACAATAGTTTGCGCAATCAAATGTGTAATTATGGGTGCAAAATGTCGAAAAAAGAAAGGTATGGACGTTTTCCCAATAATAGTGAAATGTAGAGATATTATATGCTAATTACCTTTTGAATAATTTATTTGGGACTTGTTTGGTATTTTTTTAAAAAAATGGGACTATAGTTGCAATTAATTTTTTTTTTTTTTAATTTAAGGAGAATGGTATATCATCATTTCACAATTTTTAATTGGAAAAATAGATTGAAAGGACTTTTTGAGCAATGAAAAGTGAAAATAAGAGTGAAAATGCTAAAAAATGAAAGGTTGTGATGTTTTCCACAATAATAGTGAAAGATGAGGATGTTATGTGCTAATTGCCCTTGATTCAATAACTAAAATGATGGGTCAAAAAGCTTCTTATAATTATGGGGTGTTTGATGCACATCTTGGAGAAGAAAATGCATTTTATGATGTGGCTGATGGAAAATATGTGGTTAAAAAATAAGGAAAATTTTTGAATTTGCGCGTACTATTATTTTATTGAAAAATCTGTGATTGAAAATGAATTTTGAAAGAATGATTTTAAAAAAAAAACGTGTATCATGAAATTCTGTACAAAATTTAAATGATCATTTATGAAATGAAATTAGGGGTATTTGATGCACATTATGAAAAAAATATATATATATTTTATGATGTGATGTGATGTGATGGAAAATATGTGGTAAAAAAATAAGGAAAAATTTTAAATTTATGTGTAATATTATTTTATTAAAAAATATGTGCTTGAAAATGAATTTGAAAAGAATGAACTTCCGTGAGAAAGTGGATCAAACTGGGGCTCAATCTACTTGTTTTTGTCAAGTGTAGATTTTGTGTACTCGGACAAATTTTGCAGCAGCACATTCAATCCAACATTTTTCCATCACCACATTCAAATTCAAGACTCCACCTATGATTTCTCGAAGATGCAGCCTTAAAGTAGCAGAAAAATTAATTCGTTCAAACCCCAAAAGAAAAAGCAAAACAGAGAAAAGAGCCCGCAGAAAAGAGATAAAGAAACACAACAAAACACGTAAAGAAAAATAACTTAACATTCTCGATTCTCTCTCTGTGCTTACATTCTACACGCACTACACTTCACTTCACAAACTCCTTTTCCCCTCAAACACATTTTCATCATAGCCAGCTATGGCAACGGCGGCAGCTTTGTTAAAGGTGTTAGTGGTGGCAGCTCTGGTATTCTTGCTGTGCACCGCCACCAATTTCTCAGCCCCAGTGGTGGCGGCAGCCACCTGGTGTGTGGCCAGGAGCGATGCTACCGATCAGGCTTTACAGATAGCTCTTGACTACGCATGCGGGGCAGGTGCGGACTGTGGACCCATTCAATCTTCTGGGCTGTGTTATCTTCCCAATACGTTTCAAGCCCATGCCTCGTATGCCTACAACAGTTATTATCAGCGCAGGGGCAATGCCCCTGGCTCTTGTTCATTTGCTGGCACAGCCACCGTAGCCAAAACTGACCCAAGTTTGTAATCTCACCCTCTACATGTTTTCCCTGAATTTTGCATTGGAAGTTTGTTATTTGAGTATTTTATTTGGTATTTTTATGTTCAGGCTATGGATCTTGTGTTTATCCATCATCTCCAAGGTATGTTTTATTTTATCGAATTAATATTTGTTTTTCTTAAGCTTTTATTACTTTTCCGGAAGCTTCTTATTTGCTTTTTAAAACTGGCATAATTAGTTGTAAGACTGTTGATCAGTTGATGCACTGTGATTTGGTCAAAAAAAAAAAACCCCACCGAATCTTTAATAAAGAATATTCTATTCCATGGTTTTGCTGTATTATTCTTCTTGTTTATGACTTTGATGCGTCGAAATGGTGAATGTGTAAATAATTTTCTAATTTCTATAAACAGCACTATCCTCTCTCTCTCTCTCTCTCTAAGAGGAGGGTGATTGTCACGTGGATGCACTTCCAGGTGTCTTCGTGCATGGTGGGACTTCTGGGCATAGGATTCACTATGCATTTGTTCATAGTTAGAACCACAGCGACTCATTGTATTCCTTGGTTTGTGTCATCTGCATTTCACAGAAATTTAAGGTAATGAAAATGAAGCCTTACATTCAAAAAGTAAATAAAAATAAAAGAAAAGAGGGCCTTGATAAGTGACAAACTTTTCCTCTCGAGATCCATATATCTAGTTCAAATCCTTGTCACTTGATCACAAAATCCATGAATGAGGCTTCATTATTACTTATTAGGTTCGTAGTGAAGAATCAAGAAAGAAGAGAAGTGAGGGATCTAACGAAATCACAAATAGAATGGGTTGTTGATGTTGAGGGGCTTCAGTTATTCCAGCAGTGAGTTAGAACCAGAAGAGGATTCCCAGTTGCCTTCTGTCGTTCAATACCTATGCACGAGGCATTGATTTCAGATAGCTCGAACTATTATCTTTGGATTCATATACCAATTATAGTGATACGAGTTTGACATGGATATTAATGATCAACTTTAGATTGAGCCTGGAATGAGTGACCATATATGAAAATCGATGCAATTAAGATTACCTACTGATAAGTCATAAGTGAATGCTTTCACAATGACTAACACACTGGATTCCAAGACCTTTCATTCTTAAAGACTGGCATATTGATGGGTTTCTTCTCTAAAAAAAGACTGAAATTCCACATGGTCTTGCAGAAATGCAATATCGAATGCTTTCTTGAAGGCGTTTATGCGTTTATTTAAGGCGAGGTTTGACTGTTTGATTATTACCTTTGTTATCTTCCATTTTCTAGGTAGTTGAGTAGACAAACAATTAGGGTCCGTTTGATTGCAAATGTGGAAAATGCATGGAAAGAAAATATTTTACAGGGAATTGATTTGCCTAGAAATTGTTTTACTGAGAATTGTAATTAATTGTATTTGATTGGTACAATTTTTCATGGAAAATGTTGAAAGTATGGTGTCCGTTTGACTTCTTTTTTATGGAAATTGTACATTAAAGTGATAATATTTTCTACCATTAGGTCTAGAATTTGTTCCAATTGAAAAAAAAAAAAAATTGAAAAAAAAGTAACCATATCGAATATCATTCGTTTGATTTTGTTTTGCATGGAAATTGTCAATAAAAGTGAAATTTTTTTTTACCATTGTGTTTAGAATTTTTTCTAATTGTTAAAAAAAAAAAAAAAAAAAAAAAAAAAACAAATTGTTCCAATTGCAAAAAAACAAAAAAAAAAAAAAAAAAAAAAAATTGAAAAAAAAGTAACCATATCGAATACCATTCGTTTGATTTTGTTTTGTATGGAAATTGTCAATAAAAGTGAAATTTTTTTTACCATTGTGTCTAGAATTTTTTCCAATTGCCAAAAAAAACAAAACCTGGAAAATATTTACTCACCAAAACATCAAGAATTTATTTTCCTTAAAAAGGTAGAAAATTTGGAAAGTTGGAAAATTTTGCCTATCAAACACTACAAAAGTTGAAAAATTGAGGAAAATGTGTGCTATCAAATGGGGCCTTAAGGTATACAAATAGTAGACCGATACCTTTTATGGCCACTCTTCCATGGGTGTCAATTCTTGTTGTTGAAGCGTGGCCATTTCATTTTGTGATGAGATTATTGTGCATCTTCACAAATCATTCAACGATAATGGGTGAATTTTGTGCGGTTACCTTTAATTGATGTAAGTGCATACAATGCGGACTTGTAGGGCAGCGATTGGTATCCAAATTTTTGTTTATCTTCAAGGACACTTGAAATTGATTCTTGCACCAATGCAAGACGTCTTTGGGAATCCGAATTTTCTATTTATGGATCCTTTTTGAAACATTTCAATCGCACATGATAGAAATGAAACAAGGAGTTTTACATCGGTACCTTCAATAACCTCGTTATGAGAGCAAATTTCTAAAAAGTGAGCTATATCCCTTAAAGTAAAGTGAGGCATGCATTCGGGATTAGGCATAGTCAGATAGTTAGTTTATTGTTTTCCTTTATCTTTGTGGATTGAACCAAAGACCTTGCAAGTGAAGTCGAGAACGCTTCTAAGGGTATGAGCTACTGAGGGAATATCAATATTGTTGTGAAACAAGCCACTGAATTGAGATGTTTAAGTTATGTGACAAATAATAATGAAATATATGATCAAATAAAAGAATAATAAAGACAAGAATATGACTGGGGAATTAAAAGATTTTATTGACTCAAGAATAATGTAGAAGAGAAAAATTACAATAGATCATATAATTCTAGTAATCTATTTTCTCACACTTTTTAAATTATAGAGAAGAGTCTAGTATTTATAGGGAACATGTAGAGGATGTCCAAACCCTCCTAGTAGAGTTGTTGATGAAGTAGGATACCAAAAAATTGAGTCCAAAACAAAGTATAACTTCCAATATGTTTCCAAAATAAAACTTCAACTTGACATAGGACTACAATAGCATTCCAAAAAATTGAATTCTTTTTGATGTGCACTTCAATTAGAATTTTTCAATTACTTCAATAAGGAAGTCGAGTCACACCTAAATTCTAACAATCTCCACCTTGACAAGAATTCCACCAAGGAATGAACTGGTTTTTTCAACAATAACCAAAAATCTAATTTCTCCAATCAAACACAAAATACTCTACATCTTTTAATGAAACCAAGCACTACTCTGCAGAATTACCTCAGATTATAAAAAATCATAATGATTTTATAATTTACTAAAATGGGCTGTAACACACCCCAAAGCAGAATCAAACTCAAATGCTTTTAAAGAAGGCTCATTGTTAGATTGTACATCTTCTACTCCACTTAAAGTATACTCAACAAAATCAGCATCAACATACCCTTTTCCATTGAATCTGTCCCTAGCAATTGAATACAATGACACTGCGGGTGATGGTAGCAAAGCGGCATTATCCATATCCCCTGAACTCCACTGTACTATATTCTTCAAATCCAACCATTTATGAGCTCCTAAAGGTATTGTACCAAACTGAATGTCCACTACGGTCCTGAACTTGTGCTAATTGACTTTTCTAAATTCTGCACGACCCTACAAGATGTATAATCGAGACATTTTATGTACCTTACAAACCTGACAAAACAACTTGAGCACCCTTACAAACCTTCAAAACTCCACCTCCACCAAAGAACTCATAACCTTTTGAAGCAATGATAGACAACGAGATTAGATTTTTCTTCAAATCTGAAACATGTCGAACCAGCCAAGTGTTCAAATTGTCCCATCTAAAAGTTTCAATCTAACTGTACCAATTCCAGTAACCCGATAAGATGCATTGTTTCCCATAACAACGAAACCTTTGGAAACAGTTTCATATGTAGCAAATAAGTCATTATTATGACACATATGAAACACACATGCTGCATCAAGAATCCAATCATCTTCCGGTTTAGACTTAATGTCAGAAATAGCTAAGAGATCTCCATCACTTACAACGTTCTCTGTGATGTCTGCTTCGCCTGAAGTATCTGAATATCTACTTGAAGCCATCCTTTCTTTATTCTGCAATTTGTAGCAATTCTTCTTCAAGTGCCCTTGCTTCTTGCAGTAGTTACAAATTTGATATCTGAACTTAGATTTCGATATGCCCCTTCCAGGACCACCATGAGCAATCGGACCTTCTCCATCTCTGGTCTCAGAAACTAGATGCTTCATCTTCTTTTTTGAATACAAAGCATCATACATTTCCTCTATGGTGAGAGTATTACGACTATATAAGATCGTGTCTCTAAATGAAGAAAACGAAGCGGGCAACGAACACAACATGATCAAGGTCAAATCTTCTTCATCATACTCTACTTCCAAAGTTTTCAAATCAGGGACGATCTCCTTAAATACAGATAGGTGATCTTCCAATGATCCTCCTTCTGCCATTCGATGAGAGTATAAACGCTGTTTGAGACTCAACTTGCTTGTCAGACTTTTAGTCATGCGCAATTGCTTCAACCTCAATCATAAAGCAGCTGCTGAATTCTCCTTCAAAACGTCCTGAAGAATAATATTTGATAGATGAAGATGAATGTGAGAAACTGCATTCTTATCCTTCCGTAATTTCTCCTCCGCGATCAAAGTTGCGGGCATCTTGTCAATTCCAAGCAACGCATGTTGTGCGAGTACTGCACGCATTTTAACCTGCCATATCGAAAATCTAGTACTCCTATCCAAAAGTGGAATGTCATACTTCATGGAAGCCATCACAAATAAAAAATCTCGAACAAATCAAACATGCGCTCTTGTGGAACTACTAAACCGACGCTCTGATACCAATTGTTGTAAAACAAACAAAATACCAGAATAGCTTTGATACCAATTGTTGAGAAAAAAACCACCTGATTGAGATGTTGAAGTTATATAGCAAATAATAATGAAATATATGATCAAACAAAAGAATAATAAAGACAAGAATATGACAGATAAATTAAGAGATTTTATTGATTCAAGAATAATGGAGAATAGAGAAAAATTACAATAAATCCTATAATTCTAGTAATCTATTTTCTCACACTTTTTAAATTATAGAGAAGAGCCTAATATTTATAGGGAACATGTAGGGGATATCCAAACCCTCCTAGTAGAGTTGTTGATGAAGTATGATACTACAAAAATCGAGTCCAAAACAAAGTATAACTTCCAATGGGTTTCCAAAATAAAATTTCAACTTGACATAGGACTCCAATAACATTTCAAACTGAATTCTTCTTAATGTGCACTTCAATTAAAATTCTTCTATTACTTCACACAAGGAATTTGAGTCACACCCAAATTCTAACAAATATTAACTTTTAATGCTCAACACAACTATCTTTCCAAATGCAAAACCAAGATAGCACATTGTTATGTTTCTCGTTATAGTTCCTTTCCCAATGTTCCTTAACTTGGAGAGACGTAAAATAACAACAAAGAAAGAATAAAATAAGGCAATAAAAGAGCTTCATAGCCTACCCTAAATACTCTAAAGATCCTATTGAAGACTTTCCCTCATTAGGAGCGAAGAGGAGAGAAAAAGACAGATCTCGTTACTTTGATTGGGAGGCCTTTATAGTGGTTACAAGGTTTAAAGACAAAATGTGTCTGTGCCAGTGCCAAGTGCTACTGCTAAATATTCTTCTTTCAACTAGATCCAATGTTGTCCTACTGGAAAGGGCAATAATTCATTCTCTCTAGAATGGAATTCATGCTCTACTCTCGAGGGAGAGGAAAAATCATGACCTTTATAAAGAGATGGAACTGATAACTATGATGACTGAAAAAATCATTGAAGAAAGAAAAGGGATACTACATATGGTCCCTCCTATGATGATAATGTAGTTCTTGGTTTATGAAGACGCATTCGAAGCGCTATGTTTTTTTCCCCCATATTGAGGCCAAATATAAATCGAACTCTGACTATGTTGATTCCCCTCGAACTGCAGAGACCCAATGAGTTAAAAGTTTGATCTAGTGTACTTTCCAAAGGAAACTAGAAACAATCATTGAATGGACTCCTCTGCTAATTCAGATGGGCGTAGACAAATTTCCCCAGAAATACCAAGATGCACATAAAAGCTCATTAGAAGAGTATTTAGGGTTTGGGTCCTTTGGACTCTACTTTGGAAAATGAAAGCTCCCAAAAAAATAAATAAAGACGGGCAGTACCCCTGTCATACAAATGCTAGTGTTTTTTGTTGGAATTCTCTTTGTTAAAGGTACTCTCATTTCCCTTTTCGTCCTTGTTTACTATAATTCCCTAAAGTAATGATCCCAGGACTCGAATTCACATCACTCTTATCCTTCTAAGCACATCCTGGTACCTCTGAGGCATTGGGGCTCTACACGTGTCAAACTAAAATATATACCAGCTCCATTTTGCTAGTCCATATTTGAATCCCAGCTTTCGAAAGCTCATGGAGTAACTCCATGACATCCTTTTGAAAAGAAATATTAATACCTCTAAAGCGTCACAAAATGAGTAACCAAAAATAACTTAAAAGATTTAGGTAGCTCGTTTTCTCTGAATTTCTAATGATCGAGATGTATGATCTTTTGAACAAATGGAATGTTTTTGACAGCAGTGAACAAGACAAGAAACTACAACGGATAAGATTCTAACTTTCCTTTCCTTCCCAATACATTTCGGGTACGACCAACCTTACCAAATAGTTCTCAGTCAAAACATGAACCATAAGAAGGCTCCAGTGGGGTTCTTATGGTAACTGGCAATAGAGAATCGGAAAATGAAAACCAGTTCTCAGAAAGGATTATGCAGCAATGGAATGAATGTTGGCCATGAATCCTGTTTAAAAAAAAATTCATTTTGATACCTATACTTCTTTTTCTTCTTGTTTTCGTGAAAATTCTATAGCAGTATGCCTATTGTCTATCTAATGTCTTGGATTTTGCAATTTCTCAGCACGGCAGGAGGGACAGGTGGACCAGGGACTTCGGTTGGTATCGTCCCAGGCACAACTCCAACTACAAGTTTACCACCCCCCCAACCCGGAACCACTACACCTCTGTATGGTGGAGGAGGATTAACACCAGGAACGGGATCCATAGACTCGCAGCCAAGATCTAGTGCTTGTGGGTTGTTGCCAACTAAAACAATCTTGTCTTCAGTATCTTTCATGCTCATTTTCCTTTTTATGTTTCAAACAATGTAGGCTGGAAGAGCATAGATACAAACAAGACTAGGTTAGTACAATTTTGTGTGGCAAATGCAGCCCTTTTTTCACATTGCATCCTTGAGCTACATATTCACAAACAAAATAGTCGTAGTAAATCTTGATATAGTAATAGCAACAGATGGAGCAAATATTTGAGATAACCAGAAGGATTTTTTTTTTTAAAAATTTTTTTTTTTAAACTCTGAACTGAAAAATCATATCATATTTTATAGCAGGAGCTATCACAATTCTATCTATAATTTCATTAAGTTAAAAGTGGCATGTCTTTGGTATTGACCCTTCTTTGTAGACCTTCATTCCTGTGCATTTTTCTCAGAACCATTGAATCATGGTACTTTAAAGTTTAAACTAAATTTGTCATAACTTGTGTAGAATCCTCCAAATGCTCTACGAACTGAATTTGTCATAACTTGTGTTGGATCCTCCAGATGCTCTGTGATGTCTAGTTTTTTTATAAAGTAAATGGATATCATTTTATAAATCTTTAAAACCTTGTGGTTAGATGTGGCAAAAGAATCGAGTAGCTCGTTGGCTTGTTGGGGCTTGACCCATGGGCAGCTAGAGATCGTTTTGGGACAAGCTCGGGACAAGCAAGGCTCGGCACGTCGAGCTTTGCGAACGAGCTTGGCTCGTGGGCTCGTCAAAAAAGTGACGATCCAAGCTCGAAGGTACATGGGTCGAGCCAGTTCGACTGGGCTCATTGTCATCACTACTCGTGGTAAATGAAGTAGAGAATACAATCAACACAATTCGCACCAATTGGGGAGATAGTAGCAAGTGAAGCAAGTAAATTGGTCACCTTATTTCTTTTGTATGAGTAATCTTGCAAGAACAACAACTTACGTCATTTAAAAGAGCTACAATACCCCTTGGGTGGTTATTTGACCATTTTTTTATAAACGTTATAGTAGATTTTGATAGAAGTTGATGAAAATGTGGTTAAAATTAAGTCGGTAAAAGTTGTAGATTCCATGAAAACTATAGTTAAAATTAACATTTGCCAAGTTGAAAAGTTCAGGGGCTGTTCTTTATGTGTTTTGAGTTTTGAATTTATTTTGAGTTTTGTATTTTGAATGTTTATTTTGAATTTGTTGAAAATGTGTTCTTTTTGACATTTTAAAAAATTGTTTTCAAAAATCAAAAATTGGAAAACTCGTTCTCTTTCTTCCCCTCTCTCTCGTCTGTCTTTCTCATTCCCCTCTGTCTCTCTTGTCTCTCTCTCTCTCTCTCTCTCTCTCTCTCTCTTCTTTCATTTCTCTCTGTCGACGAGCAGCAATGGTGGCTGCGATCGATGGTTGGTTGTGGCTGTGGTGTGTGGTGATTTTGGGTGCGTGGTGTGCGATGGTGGTGTTGTACAGGTTGAACTGTGGCTGTGGTGTTTGGGTGCTAGCTGTGGCAGTTTGGGTGCTGTGGTGTGGTGGTGGTTCTGCGACGATTTTGGCGATTTTTGTGGTGGTGAATCTGGCGGTTGTGTGGTGGCGATTGATGGTGGCTGTGGTGGATGGTGGCTGTGGTGGCGGATCGGGGGTTGTGTGGTGCAGGCGGCTAGGTGGTGGTTGGGGTGATGTTGTGGCAGCGGCAGCGACGATGGTTTTTGTGGTAGGGTGGTGTAGGCGGCGATGGTGGTGGTTGCGGCAACGGCGTGTTGCAAGCGGCGTTGGTGGTGGTTAGGGTGACGTTAATCTTCTTTTTTTCAAGTATTATATCTAAATTACTTGTTTGTCTTGAAGTTATACTAACATTTTATAATTTATATCCTCATAAAAGACAGACTGCAGTACCCAGTCATTACAGATAAATTTCAACTCAAATGAAGTTCCATCACTCTCTTTGGAGCTCCAAGTAAAGGGTAACTACAAAATAATAATAATAGTAATAGTAATAATAATAATAATAATTGTGGGGTCACTTGACCCCATGTGGGGATGCCAGTACGTTTGATCAGTCACTTAAACCTACATCTTGTTCAATATTTAATTAATCTAATTAATTAATTTAACCCATTAATAAGCCAATTAATTAATTGTACTAATGTCCAACACATTCTTCTAGTTTTCCTTTTGTGTGTGAGCTATTAGATGGGAGATCGCGATACTTAACAACGTGAATTATTATTTTATTCTAATCAAAATAAGATAAATTAAAATACATTTTTAATTTATCATTAATTCACATAAATTAATCAATTTAAATTCTTCGTCCGAGATTGACATTTAGCAATGTGTCGGGACAACACATGTGATAAGAAATATCACGTGGTATAAAAATACCAAACTTGTTTGTTTATCGTGAAACTATAATCCATTCATCAATATGATTCGTCTATTACGAAACATAAAGTGTGTCAATCTCGACTATCGATCATATCTTTCATACCATTATTAAGTCAATCGTAAACTCTTTTCTGACTTACAAGCACACATTGACCAATGATTTCATTGTTAGCTTAACCAAATGAAATGTAGATTATAATCTCTTATTATAAAAAAAAGTGATGAATCATCTATTGATTATTCACAATTTTCATATGATTCTTGACATACACGAACGATATCATATTAGCGACTCTTGACATAACAACATAACATCATCAAAGTATAATTGTCTACATATAAGGCACTACAATAATATCAAGTCGAAGGATCTATTTTATTATCAAACATTAAAGATTAAATACCAATGACACTTAAATAGTTATCCATATAGAATCTATCAATCAGTTCTCCAATGCTTCATTCTTCTACAAAACATTCACGTGCTCATTTAAATGTCACTACATTTTGTTTCTCACTACACAATTTTTTGTGATAACAAGTTATTAGAACTTGAATCTACGAATTCTATTAATATAATTTATCAAAATAACAATTCAATTAAATAATAGATCTTGCTATAAATAAATAATGCATTAATCATATTGAAAATGTTTATAGCCTAAATCGATTGGACCTAAGACATAACATTCACAATTTGAACAACATAAATCAACAGAAGGCGTGATCAAGCCAAAGCACAATTCTTGTTTGATCATATTTCTTCTATATGGGTGTTGACCTAATTCGAGAATAATCTCTCTGAAAATAGAGTCGAGCCTAAATGATTATCGACTTTGATCATGGCTCACGTCAAACCAATCTCCACCATGTTCTGGAATAATTTCCTCTAATGGCATTTATTTGATTTCGTTAAGTTCTGAGTTGATTAAGTCTCGATATATAATACTAATCTTGTAAGCCTATTAAGATGCAATATCATTCAAGCATAACTCTTCATCCCAAGGGTCATTACACAGAAGTTACAATCCCCGTAATAGAATTTATACCTAGTGCACTTTCATCAACGTTGCTTTTCGATCACAAGATCGAGAGCTAACCATCCAACTTTAAGACTATCCGGACACACTTCTTGAAATGGTTCGTGCATAATTGTTTTCAAGAGAGACAAGGTTTCAACCTTGTTCACATAATTCTCTCTTGTCCTTGACTCGAGCATTTGTAATGATGAATTAAGATTGAACGAAGATTGAAAATCACTTGGCCTCTTGGCTTACTTTCAATTGAGATCGACACTTGCTTGGATTCGACTCTATCCTATAAAAATACTATGCTCAAACTTGATTCAAACCTTTGGAAGACTTTGCACGAACAATGTCCAAACATACTTAGGTTTGATGCGACCATCAGATATGTTCAAACGATGTTGATACTTTCTCGATACTTTCTCAAGTTTAACACAAACTCAAATGAAATTATATTCAAAAGACTTACTTGGGCACTACTCGGCCTTTAAGATTAATTTGATTAATAAACGAGGTTAACACTTAATTTGGTTTGACTTAGACCATAACATATAAATTAATTTGGAAGAGTTTGAAACTCATTTGAGGTTGACTTAACATTTAGGCTGAATTATGTTCGAATGAGGCTGGGAATTGTTTGGATATTAACTCGACCCTTAAACTCATTGAGATAATCAAAATCATTAAAATTGTATATAGTCGATCATGATCAAGGTCATGACTTCTTTGAGCTCGATTGGCTAATAGGATGAATAGTGATTGAACAAGGTCAGGATGAATGTTGCTTGACTTCAAGTGAGAGTCCCAACGTCGATTGAGTAATTTAATCTAACTGTAGAGTCAATTCAAAAAACACTGATCGTGTTTGACCATAAATTATTATCATAAGGGGACAAATTGAGTGTAAAAAAAGTCTCAACCTTGACAAAGAATAAAATAGTTGAGCATAAGTAATTCAACGTAAGCATTCAGTCAAGTTAATTAGCCCAAGTGAGCTCTACCGTGTTTAAGAATAATAGTGTCCATGTTCTTGAGTGATTATCAATCTTGTATGAGCATAAATATTTATCTCTAGGTGTCAAATCAAGCCCCAAGTGTCTACCTCTTTTAAGCTTGAGCGACCATCAACTTCTTTTGGGCATAAACATTTATCTCTAAGAGTCAGATCCAAACCAAGTGTCTCAAAATCGTTTAAGAACATATCCTTATGTACATCTGCATGATTCATGTTTGCGAAGATTTGAGTCCAAGCGAGACCAAACCTCATGTGAGAAAGATTCTTGCTAAGGCAAAAATGAATTCGACCTTGTTCGAGTATAAATTACATTGAGTTTTCTCAATCATGACCCTACCATAAGGTTAGATTTTGCTTTAATAGGTGAACTCATTCGAAATCAATTTGTCTCTTAGATGGATTACGCTCGAACTAAGTCAAATACTCACTTGGGCTCAACTCCATCGTCAGAGGGATTGTGATTGAAAGAGTTCGGTTACAACTCCTTTAGGTTTCACTCGCTTAGGACACGTATGTGCTCCAACAAGATTGAGATTCGGTCAGGCTTGACTTAACCTTTAGGTGAGACCAACTCAACCGCAATTGAAGATAATTATCTAAGGTCAAGTCAAATCAAAGTAAGTTAAAGTATTGATCAATCATATCCACCTAAATCTCTAAACTGAGACAATCATACTAATTTGTACAAACGGTAAAGCTTGCAATTCACAGTTTCTATACTGCTGGTCGTGCTTGAAATCTTGACGTTGACTGAAGGAAGGTTGGTCATAGCTTGGGGAGAGAAAGATGCATTTTCTTGAGTGGATGCTCATACGGAGCCTTTTATTGAAGAATAGATGAAAAGAAGAGGAAAAACGGAAGAGAAGAAGATGGAAATTGAACTCAATTGTATTGCAATCTCATCAATGAAAAATTATAGAAGTTTGGGTATAAATACATAGTACAATTAGCTAACAAACTAATTACTTCTAACTGTCTAACTTTACAAGCCAATATAAAAGGTACACGTGTATATGATGAACAAAACTAACTAACTAATTGATAGTTAGCCCCACTGCCGTCTTCCTTCAGCTTAGCTTCCCAGCTCTTTCAGCTCTTAGCTCAGCTTATATTCTGTTACTCTCCTTCAAGATGGAGTGTGAGGATTGATAACACCCATCTTAAATAATAGTGGAAATAGCAAAGAACCCAAGATAGCTTTTGTAAAGATATAAGCGAGTAAAGATATCAGCCAATTGGTGAGTAGAACAAACTGGTAATAGTTTGATAGAACCATCAGTCACCTTATCCCGAACAAAGTGGCAATTGATCTCTATGTGCTTAGTGCATTCATGAAAAATAGGATTTGAAGCAATGTGAATTGCCACTTGATTATCACAAAATATTAATGCTGGATCTTAGGTAAAAATCTGGAAGTCATGAAGTAATTAAGTTAGCCATATCAGCTCACTAGTTGGCAACTAGAGCACGATATTCAGCCTCCGCTGAAGATCTGGAAATGGTGGTTTGCTTTTTAGCTTTCCAAGATATAAGGAATCTCCAAGAAAAAACAAAAGCCAGTAATCAATTTCCTTGTATCCAAATAGGGACCCCAATTAGCATCTGTAAAAGCCTTTAACTGAAAAGAAGAGGTTGTAAAGAATAGAATCTCTTGCCCTGGATTGGCTTTAATATACCGCAACAAGTAATGAACTGCATCAAGATGCAGCTTCCTGGGTTGTGAAACATACTGGCTTAATTTGTGGAGTGCAAAGGTAATATCAGGCCTGGATATGGTTAGATAAAGGAGTCGACCAATAAGTCTTCTGTACATGGATGCATCAGTAAGTAGATCTCCCTCATCCTAACGAATTTTGAGTTTAGGATCCATAGTTAACACACTTGGTTTACATGCTAGTAATCCAGTATCCTCAAGCAATTGCAAAGCATATTGTCTTTGTGACATGAAGATTCCTTTGTATGATCTTGCAATCTCTAGGCCAAGAAAATATCTCAGCTTCCTAGGGTCTTTCAGCTTAAACTGAGCATGCAAGAAACCTCTCAAGGAATTAAAAAAGAAGAGGAAAAACGGAAGAGATGAAGATGGAAATTGAACTCAATTGTATTGCAATCTCATCAATGAAAAATTATAGAAGTTTGGGTATAAATACAAAGTACAATTAGCTAACAAACTAATTACTTCTAAGTGTCTAACTTTACAGGCCAATATAAAAGGTACACGTGTATATGATGAACAAAACTAACTAACTAATTGATAGTTAGCCCCACTGCCGTCTTCATTCAGCTCAGCTTCCCAGCTCTTTCAGCTCTTAGCTCAGCTTATATTCTGTTACTCTCCTTCAAGATGGAGTGTGAGGATTGATAACACCCATCTTAGATAATAGTGGAAATAGCAAAGAACCCGAGATAGCTTTTGTAAAGATATAAGCGAGTAAAGATATCAGCCAATTGGTGACTAGAACGAACTGGTAATAGTTTGATAGAACCATCAGTCACCTTATCCCGAACAAAGTGGCAATTGATCTCTATGTGCTTAGTGCATTCATGAAAAATAGGATTTGAAGCAATGTGAATTGCCGCTTGATTATCACAAAATATTAATGCTGGATCTTAGGTAAAAATCTAGAAGTCATGAAGTAATTAAGTTAGCCATATCAGCTCACTAGTTGACTACTAGAGCACGATATTCAGCCTCCGCTGAGGATCTGGAAATGGTGGTTTGCTTTTTAGCTTTCCAAGATATCAAGGAATCCCCAAGAAAAAACAAAAGCCAGTAATCGATTTCCTTGTATCGAAACAGGGACCCCAATCAGCATCTGTAAAAGCCTTTAACTGAAAAGAAGAGGTTGTAGAGAATAGAATCTCTTGCCCTGGACTGGCTTTAATATATCGCAACAAGTAATGAACTGCATCCAGATGCAACTTCCTGGGTTGTGAAATATACTGGCTTAATTTGTGGAGTGCAAAGGTAATATCAGGCCTGGATATGGTTAGATAAAGGAGTCGACCAATAAGTCTTCTGTACATGGATGCATCAGTAAGTAGATCTCCCTCATCTGAACGAATTTTGAGTTTAGGATCCATAGTTAACACACTTGGTTTACATGCTAGTAATCCAGTATCCTCAAGCAATTGCAAAGCATATTGTCTTTGTGACATGAAGATTCCTTTGTATGATCTTGCAATCTCCAGGCCAAGAAAATATCTCAGCTTCCTAGGGTCTTTCAGCTTAAACCGAGCGTGCAAGAAACCTCTCAAGGAATTAATTTCATGTTGATCAGAACCAGCAATAAAAATGTCATAGACATAGACCAATAGAGTAATAAAAGTGCTCCCAGCTCCCTTCGTGAATAATGAATAATCAGATTTGGACTGCTTGAAGCCATGATCAACAAGGGTACTGGAGAACTTTGTGAACCATTGTCTCGATGCTTGCTTAAGCTTGTAAATCGATTTGTGGAGTTTACAAACCAAATTGTCCCCCTGAATTCTAGAACCAGCTTACTCTTTATATCCAATGGCAAGTCCATGTATATTTCTTCAAATAAATCCCCATTAAGAAAAGCATTGTTAATATCAACTTGAATGATATGCTAATTATTCATTATTGCAATTGCCAGAAGAGTTTTAACTGTAACAAGCTTGGTAACAGGTGAAAAGGTCTCATTGAAGTCCAAGCCTTCCTGCTGAGTATATCCCTTAGCCACCAAGTGTGCCTTGTACCTTTCTATGCCACCATCTGAGTTGTATTTGGTTTTAAAAACCCATCTACATCCAATAGAATGTTTTCCATCAGGTAATGTTGTAACAAACCAAGTATTGGTCATTTCCATTGCATCTAATTTACCTGCCATGGCAGCTTTCCAATTATTGTAATTGACTGCCTAATGATAGTATTTTGGTTCAAAATTTGATGACACATTCAACAAGTAATAATGGTGGGATGGAGAAAAAAACTTATAAGAGAGATATCTGGACAGGGAATGTGGAGAAGGATCATGGTGGGGTTGATTACTGGTGAGAAGATTACAATGAAAATCTCGAAGATATGAAGGGGGTCTGTTGAGTTTTGAAGACTTTCTGAGAATTTCTGATGGAGGATCAGTGATAGGAGGTAAGTTTGTCTACAAATCATGGTCAACATGTGCAGCTTGAATTAGCACAAACAGGACTCTAGACTGAGATGTAGACATAGGTATATGAGAATCAAAGGTAGAAGTGGAAATATGTAATACAATCATATTAGAATGATCAGAAATAGTTTGAAAAGGGAATATGTGTTTATGAAAAACCACATCACAAGAAATAAAGAAGGTTTTAGATAGGATATCATACAATTTGTATCCATTAATTCATGGAGGATACCCTACAAAGACACATGCTCTAGCTCTAGGAGTGAATTTGGTTCAAGTATATGGTAGAGTGGATGTAAAGCACAGACTACCAAACACTTTAAGTTGGTTGTAGTTTACAGGAACTTTATATAATAGGAAGCATGTACTTTTATTTTGTAGGATGGAAGATGGAGTTCTGTTAATGAGGAAGGTGGCAGTCAATATACATTCACTCCAAAATTGAATGGGAACTTGTGCTTGGAAATATAATGATCTTGCTACATTAAGCAAGTGCTGATGTTTTCTCTGAACCATCGAATTTTGCACAGGCCTTTCAACACAAGTGAATTGATGAATAACTCCCTTAGAATGAAAGAAATTAGTAAGCCTCAATTCTGGTGCATTAGCTGATCTAAATTTCTTTATAACTTTCTGAAATTGAGTTTTAACCATCTTAAAAATCTTGGAATGATGCAGCTGGCCTCTGATTTGTGTTTCATGAGATATACCCATGTGAAACGCATACAATCATCAACCAAAGTTAGAAAAAATAATTACCCTAAGTGAGAAGAAACACGATCAGGTCCCCATGTATCACAATTGATCAAATCAAATGCATTGGTGGAAAAATGATTGTTTGAAACAAAATGAAGCCTCCTCTGTTTTGCCAAAAACATATCTTACATGGAACTGAATTATAGTTTCCATACTTGTTACAACTCAAATGTAATTGAGACCTTAGAACATCTAACTTTCGAAATGTTAGATGACCTAATCTGTGATGCCAAGTATGAGTACTAACTTTATTTACAGCTGAGCAAACAGAGACACATACATCATCAATCAAAAGGTTACTTCCATTATTTTGTCCTGAATTAATTGAGATATCACTCAATATGTATAAACCAACAGTCTTTTAACCCTTGTCAATCATCTTCCGGATGTATATATCCTGAATAACACAGGTGTTAGCAAAGAATCTGACTTCAATAAAAGAATCCTTAGTCAATGAACTAACTGACATCAGATTAAACTTAAATTCTGGTACATATAATACATCTATAAGTATTAGATTATGGCCACACTTCACAGTTCTTATGAAGTTAACCAGGATTTTCTTATGATTTGGCAAAGTGACATAAGTATTCTTAACAGGCTTCAGAATACAGATTGGTTGGAACATATGTGATTGGTTGCTCCAGAGTCCACCACCCAATGCCTAGGTAGATTTATCCATGAATTAAGAGCAATAGAGAAACAAGTACCTGAGACTTGGTTAGGTTTATCAGTTTCTGTACAAACCTTTGCAGAATTCAGATGATTAATGAACATCCTCATTAGTTGTTGATATTGAGCAGCACTCAAGGATTGCATGAAATTTCCTGTGTTATTTTGTGCTTTCTCAAATTCAAAGGCAACCTGATTTGCAACCACCACCTTAACTGATTGCGGCAGCTCCTAATTGATCATTGAAACTAGACTTCTGCTTCATTTTATAGCCAGGAGGAAATCCATGTAACCTATAGCATTTATCCACTAAATGGCCTGCCTGTTTACAGTAAGTACATATAGGTCTTTCCTTTATTTGGAACTTGTTATGTCTGTCCTGAATTGATTTTCTTATGATCGATATTAGCATAGAAAGCCATTGAATCCCCAGTGGTATAAGTACTAATCCGCAACTTTAAGTGAAGTTTCTTCCATCAACAGTTAAGTCATTAGTACCAGAGCCTATTCTTTCACCCAAACTCGAGCAAGGGTAGCAACGGTTACTGATTACCTGACTGAACCACCAGGAGCTTCTTCCTTTGGTGTTCCTCTTGAGAAACAAGAGATAAAACTTTGTTGATAGGAGGTGCTGGATCAATAAGTAACACTTGTCCTCTTGTGCAAATGTATCATTCAACCCCATTAAAAAAGACATCACATATTCCATCTGATAGTGATCTGAAACTATCTTATTAACACCACAATCACACTTTCTACATGAACAAACTGGTCTGTAATTAATAAGTTCTTCCCATATCGTCTTCAACTTGATGAAATAAACACCAACAAATGACTGTCCCTATGTAAGGTTCATCAGCTTACGCCTATGTTGAAAATTAGAGGTCCATTTCTCTGTTGGAACCTCTCTTTCAAGTCGATCCATATGTCATGTGCGGATTCAGAATAAATGAGACTAGCAGAAATCTCCTTAGATACGGAATTGAGAATCCATGAGATGACCATATTATTGCTGCGAATCCAATTGTTGAGCTGATCATCATCAGCTTCTGGTTTGGGTAATGTTCCGTCCACAAAACTGAGTTTATTCTTTACGGATAGAGCTATAACCATGGCTCTACTCCATGAAGCATAGTTGTCACCAGTGAGGGGTTGTGACACAAGCACAAGGCCCGAACTCTCTGAGTGATGAATGCGGTAAGGACTCGATCCATTATTAACTGAGAAATTATTCATTGATGATGAATTGTTTGCTACTATTGACGCTATCATTCAATGAGATTATGTTCGAATTTAGAAGAGCACACAATAGAAGCCAAAATTCTCTGATAGCATATTGAAGAATAGATGAAACGAAGAGGAAAAACGGAAGAGATGAAGATGGAAATTGAACTCAATTGTATTGCAATCTCATCAATGAAAAATTGCAGAAGTTTGGGTATAAATACAAAGTACAATTAGCTAACAAATTAACTACTTCTACCTATCTAACTTTACAAGCCAATATAAAAGGTAAACATGTATATGATGAACAAAACTAACTAACTAATTGATAGTTAGCCCTATTACCATCTTCCTTCAGCTCAGCTTCCCAGCTCTTTCAGCTCTAGCTCAGCTTATGTTCTGTTACCTTTCAATCCTCATAATTATGTTCACCTTTTTATCTTTTTAGTGAAAAAATGCTAGAGCACAAGGTCGAGACTCGCTTGGGTCAGCTTAATCCTTAAGATATATTATGCTCAATATATAAGGGTTGAGTCAGGTCAAAATAGTCTCATCCTCGTTCTACCATAATTCTCTCTAAAGGCTGAATGAGCCTTAACCTCTTTGGAGAAGAATGATTCTGATTCATCGTAAAAGCTGATATATTTAGAGTCTTGATCTCATTTGAGCATAATTCATCCTCTCGAGTTAATTAGAGTCTTTACATGTACGTTCTAGCATAATTCCTAATTGGCCGACTTGAGCCAAAACCAATCTCGACCCCACGAAGGGACCAAACAGACCAATTAAATCAAGCTCCAATAAATTAATCTTTACACGGTCAACTCTTGATCGGTCTAGATAATTTATTAATCACTATTTAGTACACTAAAAGAATGTGATTGTACTCCTAATTTAATTGAAATTACTGAAGCTACAACAATTATATCCTCTGACAAATTGCTCTTACATATTACCCCCGTTAATCATGTTGAATATTTAGAACTTGGTAAAATGACCAAAATGCCCATTTTCCAAATATAAATTATATCCTCAATCCCATTTTCTATTTGACAGTTCCACGTGATCACGTCATAATATTAATTCAACAATCATGTCAAAATACTGAGCTCATATTTAACTGTTCATTGGAAAATCATCGTGCCTATTAAACAGGTTACGGATTCCATATCGCGAATATATGTTCTCCAATTATTTCACTTTAATTCCCAAGTCAACGAGATATTGATTAACAATTTAATCTCACTCATTGATATCTCTAAAAACTTCAATTAGTAATCAAAGTTCATTACAAGTTCAGGATTAAGGTACTACGTACAATAGTCAAGTGAAATTAAACTCAAGTGGTCAATTCCATAAATTAATTTCACGTGGTCTAGTCCAATACATTCCAAAAATGTATAATCAGTTTTATTGCTAAANAGTCCAATACATATCAAAAATGTATAATCAATTTTATTACTAAAGTCTAGTTCTACTTTAAATAAAATTGAGACAATCTTATCAAAATAAAGTGTTCATCTTTATTTACCAATTGTGGAAAGTAAACTTTAGATCGAATTACAAATCAAATCTTTCAGTGTTTAACAACTTAAACACTCGATTTATAATATCAAGTCGATCCATGAACAAAATGCAAGCTCAATTTAATACAATTTTTTTTTTTTGGAAAAATAAATAAATAAATCATTATTTTTATTTCAAAATGTCACGAGTACAAATAAATTTACTCGAAGGGCTAAAATTAAACTAACAAAGATAACTAATGGTTGGTCGAGGTTGAGACTCGTAGGGGCTGGACTCGACCTCTATAATAATTTATAGGAATCATGGTTGGAATACATGTGGACTCGACTTCACTATTAAGAATATTTGTGCTCAAATAGAATCCTACAAACTTGGACTTGATCCAGTCCTTAGATAGAATTGAGCTCAAATGAGGTCTACTCGACCCCTTGATGGGAATATGCTCAAAAGAGGTTGATACATGCTCAAGCTTAGGTTAAATTATTTTCAAACCCCTAAAAAACTCACTTAGGCTCAACTCTTTCCTTGCAACAGAATAAAGTGATATGTGGATTAGATGTACTTCTATATTTTGATTAACTTTGAAGTGGAGTCGAAGTATACAAAATGCATCAGGATTCACTTCAACAAAAAGAGTCATTCGCAACATTAAAAATGTAACATTTGTTGATAAATATTGCTAAAATGGCCTTTTGGCAACATTTTAGTAAGTGAATGTTGCTATTGGTTAATATAAATGAGTTTTGACAACGTTTTTTAAAAAAATGTTGCAATAGACCCCTTTTCGCAACGTTTGTTGAGTGTTCCGGAAGGTCTAACTTTTAGCAACGTTTGGCAAACGTTGCGAAAAATCAAACCTTTAGCAACGTTTGTCAAATGTTGCGAAACGTCTCAATACGAAAAGACACTTTTCGCAACGTTTGGTACACGTTGCTAATAATTTTTTTTTTAATAAACATTNACAAAATGTGAGACTTTTCTTGACGTTTATCAAATATTGCAAAAAAAAGGCTTTTTTCCAAATAAATGCCTCAAATTGCAAAGCCTAAAAACCTGAGCGCATAACCCACCCAAATCATCTTCCCCCAAATCTACCCTCCATTTCAATTCAATTTCATCCACGCTCGACCTCCGCCTCTCACCTCTACGTCTCCTCCAGCTAGCCTCGGGTCGCAGCTCGGTGCCGATGATTCGGCTTCTTCCTTCTTCATCCTTCGACAGTTCCTGCTTCGCCTCCGTGTCGGCGACTTCAAACCCTAGACCAGCTGCTTTGCCTCTGTAACCTACTGTAAGATTGGATGTGTAGATTCTGTAGAGTGGTCTGTTTATAAGCTTCAATTGTGCCTTTTGGTTTGTTTTTGGGTAAATTTTTCCATACGCGCAATAAAATCTTATTAATTCCATATCCCTATATTCTGTATGATGAAATTACTTTTTATCCCTCACATTCTGGTAAATTGGTCGTGATTGATTGGTGTCTGATGGCATTGAATCTTGGTATGCTTATTATTCATGAATAACTCTTGATGAGGTACGAACAAATGTTTTAGGAAATGCAAAAATCAGGGTGTGAGAGAGATGACCTAAAAAACTTGGCAGAGACATTAAAATCACAAGGTACTTTCTTTGGTTGTATATGTCTATCCAAAATCCATTTCCTTTTCCTTTTTCTCTGTTTATCTCCATATTGCAATCTTCGTATTAGCTGACAACCCTTTCTGTTTATCTGGTAGTTTTTTCATAATTATTTCCTTATGACAATGTCTTCAAATGGAGATGTTGTCATTGTTGTAAATCAATGAATTTATGTGCCATAGAAATTGGAACGCAGCTATTTTGGCAAAATAACATTTTGCCTCTATATATCATCCTTATTGCAACCTATCAAATTTCTATCATCCTAGTGTTTGCACGTGCTTCTATCATTAGATGTGTACTGTACTGACAGCCTTTTGTTTTGTCAATGTGAATCCTCTATGCTTTTATTGCTTGTAATACATGAAAGAAACAAGATGTTGCCACTTGTTTTGTATTGCCAAAACTTATACTCGTGTTTCTAGCTTATTCTCCTGGTTCATACATGAAACATACTGGTACAGGCACACAAGGATCAGTGGAAGAATTACAAAAGTCCACTTGATGAGCAAGAATATGCTAGTGAGGTTAAGTATGATGTTGGCATTGAACCTTCTGGAGAAGAGCTTAATGATCTCTCAAAAGCTCTTAACAAACTCTGGGAACTTGGCTTAAACCGCTTGGTACTTGGCAAGGACTATCAGATTGATTGTGGTGAAGGGAAGAAGTTTTACCAGAAGGAAGATATGGCAGGAGGGAGCCTGTTTTCCTGGCTGAGTGAAGAAATATTTATGAGGCCTATCTTTGCACATTTCTGCTCTCTTCTGGACAACTATAATACACATGAAGGGTATAAAGAAAATGTAACACCTGAAGAGAGACAAGAGCAAGCAGCATATATCGAAGAGATAAGTAGAACTGCACCAATCAAATATCTTCACAAGTATCTTTCTTCCAACGGCATCGTACCTGAGAATTATCAAGATTTTAAGAGGATGATGACAAGCCTCTGGTTTGACCTTTATTGCATTATTAATAACAAAAAGAAAAAGGAAATTGTATTTAAATTGAGTCAAAGGGTGATTTAGAAGTTGAAATTTTACCCCCTATTCTGTTTGTCATAGCTCATAACACATACTTTGCATTTAAAATTTGTTCATACACATAATCTGTATGTCTTGAAGTTAATTCAGTTATTGCCTAAATTTGACTTGCATTTCTATGGTTTTCCTGGCACCACCAACAATCGTATGTCAAAGGGACATTAGATGTAGCTTCAAGCAAGTTGGCTTTTGTTACTTATTTTCACTGTGTAAATTTCTATGACCTGTCATTCACAAAATCTCAAAGCCCTTGCTACTGGAATAAGAGCATTTTAATTTCCTACAGTTCTATTTGGAAGAGGCAAAGGGAAGGGTGAATTATCAAGCATACATTCTTCCGCGGAGGCGTGGGCCAATTGTAAGTAAATTTTATTTTAATATAGCTGGATTTGTTTGCTGAGAACGTAGAGGACATGGAAAGTGAAAATATGATCTCTCTCTAAGATTCTATTTTCTTCTCAACGTTTATTAGAGCAACTATATGTTACCAGAGACTCATCGGATTATTTATGGTACATGACAAAGTAAGTGTATAAACAATATGTAAGGCCAGGACACACACAATATTAAACCAAAACCATGAAATACTGAGTACAGAAATTAAAGAATCAACACAAGAATTGTTTCGGCCTAAGCCCCGGAGGTTCGGCGACCAAATCAAACGCCTACATCCCTCGTTGAGCATCCAACAAATTTGGATAATGCTCAGTTGCACTATACAACTCAAATTGGCAACGAAGGTTACAAATCGTTCAAATAGTATAAGAGATAGAGAAAGAACACTTATCTCACAAATACATGAACAGATCTGAGTCGAATCACCAAGAAACTCCTCAAACTTCCTTCTAATATACAACTCACAACAGAACCTTAGTTCTCACAGATATTCACACAAAATATCACCATTAGAGATTAAACTCACACTTTACTGATTAAAATGAAAGATTTTACAGAGCAGAAAACCAGACGAAGAACCCTAAGTTTTGTCTCAAAAGTCACACACCTAAAGAGTCTCTCGAATCCTCTAAAGAAAACGGTGTGGGTAAGTAAAGAGTCATCCAGAAGTTTTAAGCCAACAGCCCAGATCTATCCACGTGTCAGCATCTCAGCAATTCAAGTAATATAAAACGTTACAACAGAAACACGTTTTCTCATTAAATCAATTCTTTCCTTTTCTGGCTGCACATTACCAGGGTTCGAACCCCACAATCTCCACATTGCTGCCAGAATCTGAGACTATTAGTGCAGCCAGGAGCATTCTCATTTTGTTTTCATATACTCTAAGTAACCTGTAAAACATCACATAGAATCAACAGATAATAATTTTAAGTAGGTAGCAAACTTATGTAAAGGTACCACCTTAGTCCCCATATCAGAAGGATTAAACCGAGTTGCAATTTTACCAATTTTGATAATCCCTTTTGAGATCACATCCCTTATAAAGTGATATTTGACATCAATATGTTTAGTACGATCATGAAACATAGGATTCTTACTAAGATGTATAGCACTTTGATTGTCAGAAAATAAAATAGCATTGTTATCAATAAATCCTAGTTCAGATAATAAACCATTTAACCACAAACCTTCTTTTATAGCATCAGTAGCAGCTGTGTATTCAGATTCAGTAGATGACAGAGCAACTACCTTCTGAAGTTGAGACTTCCAGCTAATAATAGTACCACATAGTGTGTAAAAATAAGATGGGGTAGACCTCCTATTGTCCCTATCACCAGCAAAATCTGAATCTGTATATCTTCTTAAAACTACGCCATTTTTATCCGATTTAAACACAAGACCCAGATTGACAGTTCCTTTTAGATATCTCAGTAGCCATTTTAGAGCATTCCAATGCTCTTCACCAGGGTTACTCATAAATCTACTTAAGACACTTATACTAAAAGCCAAGTCAGGTCTGGTACAAATCATTAAATACATAACATATCCAATCACATTTTCATAAGGCACTTTAGACATTCTGACATATTCACTTTCAGATTTAGAACTACATTCAGAAGACAATTGAAAATGATTAGCAAGAGGTAAAGTGACAGGTTTACAGTCAAACATATTGAATTTCTTCAAAGTTTTAATCACATAGTTATGCTGGTTCAAGAATAACAAATTTTTATCTTTATCTCTCCAAATCTGCGTTCCCAAAATTCTTTTAGCAGAACCAAGATCTTTCATGTCAAACTCAGATTTCAATTTTGATTTAATGTTTTCAATTTCAGATTTGTCACAACTTGCAAGTAACATATCATCAACATAAAGGATCAAGTATAAGGAATCTTTACCTCCATTACCTTTGCAGTATAGGCATGTGTCATAAAGACTTCCCTTGAAACCAAGTTTCAAAATAAAAGTGTCAAAACGCTTATACCACTGTCTGGGAGCTTGTTTTAACCCATACAGTGATCTTTTCAGTAGACACACAGTATTTTCAGGGTTTCCCTTTTCAAAACCAACAGGTTGCTTCATATAGATAATTTCATCTAATTCACCATACAGAAAAGCAGTTTTAACATCTAACTGATCAAGCTCCCATTTAAATTGAGCAACAAAAGCAAACAGGCATCTGATAGTAGTATACTTAGCTACAGGAGAAAAACTTCCAGTGTAATCAACACCCTCCCTTTGTGTAAAGCCTTTTGCAACCAACCTAGCTTTGTATCTGACATTTTTACTATCACCTTCCCCTTGCTTTACTTTATAGATCCACTTACAATCTATCGACTTATGATCTTTTGGTCTGTCAATTAGAACCCAAGTATCATTCTTAAGTAGTGAAGACATCTCATCTTCCATAGCCTCTACCCATTTCTCTCTCTCACTTAATGGCATCTTCATAAGAGTTTGGTTCATTTTCTAATTGTTCTTGGTAAGTAAACAAAGAAACAAAATCATCATTGTCAAACCTAATAGATGATCTAATCTGTCTCCTCTCTCTATCTCTAGTAAGTTGATATTCATCAAGCGTTACAGGATCAGGCAGGTCAGATTGATCAACCTCAGTACCCTGAAGAGGATTTTCATCTTCAGCACTGGTTTCATCTACTACAGGTGCAGGATTGTCTTGCTCAGAGTGAGAAGACTCCACCTCAAAAGGAGTATCAGTATCAGTCAAAGCATTTTCTTTTCCCTCTAAACATGGCATCATAGTTTCATTAAAAACTACATCCTTTCTGATTATAACTCTATACCCTTTCTGAGAGTGAACCCAAAGCCTATATCCTTTAACATTTTCATCATATCCTAAGAAAATACATTTGAGTGCTCTAGGTTCAAGTTTACCAATACTTTGATGAGCATAAGCAGCACAGCCAAATATTTTCAGATAAGAATAATTCACAGGAATTTTAGACCAAACAAATTTAGGTATGTCATAATTCAAAGCTTTAGTAGGACATCTGTTAACAAGAAATGCAGCAGTTTTGACAGCTTCACCCCAAAACAGTTTAGGCAGACCAGAACTAAGTAACATGCATCTAACTTTATTTAAAAGAGTCATGTTCAATCTCTCAGCTATATGATTTTGTTGAGGGGTATAAACAATAGTTTTATGCCTCAGAATACCATGTTTTGTTATAGAAATCATTGAATTCATTATTGCAGAATTCCAAACCATTGTCTGTCCTTAAGGTTTTTATTTTAATATCAGTTTGATTTTCAACTTGAGTTTTCCAATCCTTAAAGACAGAGAATGTTTCATCTTTGCCCTTTAATAAGAGAACCCAAATTTTTCTTGAGAAATCATCAACAATCAGTAAAAAATATCTATAACCAGACAATGTGCATACAGGTGCAGGTCCCCATAAATCAGCATGCAGGTAATCTAAAATTTGTTTTGATTTATGAGTTCCTGTAGGGAAAGGTAATTTGACTTGTTTACCTATAACACATTGCTCACATGATCCAAAATCACCAAGATTCAGTTTTCCAAAAAATCCTTTTGATTGCAAATAGTTCAGACTTTTCTTACCAATATGACCAAGTCTATCATGCCACAGTTTTGCGAGTGTAAAGTTTTCAGATATGGCAGCAGCAATCAATCCAAGTAAAGGTTTTGCATTTATGAAATAGAGGCCATGTTTCTTAGGGGAACTAATGATTAAATCATTGTCTCTAAGAATTTTGATATGTCCTTGACCCACATTTATGTTAAACTCCAAGTCATCTAACATGCCTAAGGACACAAGGTTTCTTTTCAAGTCAGGGACATACCTAGTTTCTTTAAGAAATAGTACATTGCCATTTTCTAGCAGTAGTTTTATAGTACCTATTCCTTTTACTTTACAGGTAATATCATTTCCCGTAATAACCAGCCCTCCTGTGGTTTTGGTAAAATCCAAAAAACAGTTTTTGTTGGGGCACATGTGAAAAGAACAGCCTGAGTTTAAGATCCATTCATCATTCAATTTTGTTTCCACATTAACAAGAACTAAACCATTTTCAGTATTAACTTTAGCTTTATGATATACAAGAGCATTATTCCCATCCTCAGGTTTCTTGTCTTTCAAATCATTTTTCTTTTTGAAACAATCTTTAGCAAAATGTCCCAACTTCCCACAGTAGTAACACTTTTTACCCTTTGCATTGGTCTTAGACTTATGCCTATCACTAAATCTGCTTTTATGTTCAGAAAAAGGTTTAGGATGGTAGTCAGATTTTCCAAAGCCATTTCCTTTTACCCACAGGCCATCCCTAATGTGACTGTTTCTAGATTCAAATTTCATCTCTAGAGCCTTATTCCTTAAAGCATCTATTATAATGTCAGTAGTGAGGTCTTCCCTACCATACTCTAGAGTTACCTTAATATTCTTATATCTGTCACTGATGGAGTTTAACAAAACTACAGCCATCTGATCTTTTGAAAGTTTTTCATCACAGTTGGCCAAGTCTTGGATAAACTTTGTAAATCTATTTAAATTTTCATCCAAATCAACTGAGGGATCCATTTTGAAAGAGAAGAATTGTTTTAGTAGAAAACATTTATTTGGGGTGGTGTTAGTCACATATTTAGCATGCAGTTTAGTCCATAATTCAGAGGCAGTCTTAGTCTCACCAATAGTTCTTATCACATTTTCAGACAAGTATAAGAAGATAGTACTCCAAGCAGTTTCATCAAGTTCAGTTCTTTTAGCAAGAGGTAATTCAGCAAGCCAACTTTCAGTTACAGCCTTAGCACATTTCATTTGCATCAAGATAGCCTTCATTTTTTGACTCCACATATTAAAATCAATCTTACCATCAAATTGACTTACTTCAAATTTAGCAGAGGCCATGTTTTAACCAAACAAGGATCACTTAGATAGGGAAAGTAGTTTTCACAGATTCACAGAAAAATGATAATGAAAGCACTACAAGTTATTCAATATCACAGTTTATCACGAAGTGGTAATCAAGATTATGAGAAATTCTAAATGCACATCACAGGATCACAAAGGATCAAGAATCCAATGAAAATTATCAGAGATCAATCAATGATGTTCCACAATTTCTCCTTCAAGATCCTCTAGGTACGCACCCGTTCTTGATTTATCTCAAATTCCCAAGGCCTCAAGGAGCCTTTGGACAAAGATTAGTCTCAATGGGGTTTATAGCGTATGGTAGATCAAGGGAATAATGAGGAACCCTAATTTCTTAAAGGACATATTTGCAGAAATTAAAAAGATCTCACCGAGCGAGTTTAAAACTCAAAAATTTTCCAATTCTGCTTTGAAGCAGTTCCAAAAATTCAGATCTGGAGCAGATCCTTAACCTTCCTCCAAGATCCAGGTATCACGTTCTTCAGTCAAGGCTTTGATACCACTGTAAGGCCAGGACACACACGATATTAAACCAAAACCATGAAATACTGAGTACAAAAATTAAAGAATCAACACAAGAATTGTTTCGGCCTAAGCCTCGGAGGTTCGACGACCAAATCAAACGTCTACATCCCCCGTTGAGCATCCAATAAATTTGGATAATGCTCAGTTGCACTATACAGCCCCAAATTGGCAACGAAGGTTACAAATCGTTCAAATAGTACAAGAGATAGAGAAAGATCACTTATCTCACAAATACATGAACAGATCTGAGTCGAATTACCAAGAAACTCCTCAAACTTCCTTCTAATACACAACTCACAACAGAACCTTAGTTCTCACAGATATTCACATAGAATATCACCATTAGAGATTAAATTCTCACACTTTACTGATTAAAATCAAAGATGTTACAGAGCAGAAAACCAGACGAAGAACCCTAAGTTTTCTCTCAAAAGTCACACACCTGAAGAGTCTCTCGAATCCTCTAAAGAAAACGGTCTGGGTAAGTAAAGAGTCATCCAGAAGTTTTAAGCCAACAGCCCAGATCTATCCACGTGTCAGCATTTCAGCAATTCAAGTGATGTAAAACGTTACAACAGAAACACGTTTTCTCATTAAATCAATTCTTTCCTTTTCTGGCAGCACATCACCAGGGTTCGAAAGCCACACAATAATCTCCCAGTGTTCCTTGTTGCAAGTTTGAAACTTATATTTCTCTTTTTTAATGTCTTCGTTTACTGCATTTCTTGTTGTGGAATACAGCGTCAATATAGCATCTAATAAAGGACTTCTAAAGAGTGGACAGTGGCCTCTTCTCTCTATCATGTTTGCTGGTCATGCCTTGCATGTTTTTATCAACGGCAAGTTATCAGGTAATTGAACCTTCCTTCAATTGTTTAAAGCTATCAAATCCAATTAAGCATAATGATCTGTATTCCTGATTCTATGATAGGAACCACGTATGGGAGCTTGGATAATCCAAAACTGACATTTAGCAATTACGTGAATTTAAGAGCTGGTGTTAACAAAATCTCTTTACTCAGTGTTGCCGTGGGTCTTGCGATTAGGTTTTTTTCCCAATTCTTTTGTTTCTATCTTTTTCTATTTTTATTTTGCTCCCCCTGCTTGCTTTATGAGAAAATGAAATTATGTCTTCAATTATTTTTTTGTTGATTTTCATAGGGTGAATTAAGGGATATAGAAGGTAATATGCTTGTGACAAGCTTTCCTCCCATCAAGATCAAGAAGGATGAAGACAGTAGAAGTGGAGGTGGAGATCAAGGCAACGCTGGTAGTTAGCTTAATTAGTTCTAGCAGTTCTAGCAGTGATTCATCATCTTCTAGTGGTATTGATTTTTAAGTGGTGTTGTATCCCATTCTAATGTTCAAGTGTGTGGATTAAAAAATTTGTAATGAAATTATCAATTTTTATGCAATTCCAAAATTTGTTCATGAGTTGCATTTTCAATTTTGCCAATCTATTTGCATATATTGTTGTTGTTAAAACGTTGTGAAAGTTTGTCAAACGTTGCCGTAGATAGATAAGGCAACGTTTGCCAAACGTTTCCGTAGGCTGTCTTTCGCAACATTTACCAAACGCTACGGCAACGTTTCTTAAACGTTGCCGAAGACTTGTCTTTGGCAACGTTCAAAAAACGTTGCCGTATCTCTATACTCTACGACAACACCTTGATTTGCAACACACGTCCAAATGTTGTCGTAGGCTATTTTTGTTGTAGTGATTTTTAGGAATACTAGTTGAATATAATTAGAAGATATGAGATTTCATCATTTATAAATATCACACATATTTATCTAGTTATACAATGAAATGAAATGAGAAAGAAAGAAGTTACTAACCAGGAGAAAATAAAATGGAATTAACGGAAAATAAATTGATCAAGGAGAGAGGAACCTGGCAAGGATGAAAATAAAAGTCACTTTGAGATGACGTCATTGTTTACTGCTTATTGTTTCTTTCCATAGAACTTCAATCGAGTTCTTGAATAGGTAAGATAGTATAGAAAAAGAAATTGTTAGATCATGATGTCAAATAATAGCTATTGAGAAGCAATACATGAATTTAGTTACCCAATCATGGCAAACAATCAAGCATGTAACCAAAGATTATATCATAAATAGATTATATTTGTTTTAAGGACCGGTGATAATGAAAATATACAAGTATTTTCAGAGTTCTTACTTCAAGCAATGCGCGCCAAACCTTTCTGTAAACATTTGAGGTTCTGAGATTGTTTTAATGTTGAAACCAGCAGCAACATCACGAGCATATTCTGTTGATAAGTCCTACCTAACTACATCAATCTATATCAAATGCTTTTAGAAGGTCCTTCCTACCATCAATGAGGAAAGACCGGTTAATTTAAAACATAATGTAGAAACAATTACTGCTAGCCAAAAGAAAAAAAAAGAACGAGAAGAGAAAACGATCACCATAAACAGTGCATTAATATACAACAGAGAACGAGAAATAAGATAAATAAAAGAGAGAGAGGTAATACTATGTTGCATCAGCAGAAGTAGTCACAATTGTTCCACCTAGAGTAATTCATAGATTCAATAAGTCAAAGTAGTAATAAGAACTCCCCGACCAGAAATGGGCACATAGGTATCGTAATTCAGAATTCAGAATTATGATTCAAATGACTAACAATCGAAGGAAAAAACTTGATAAAGTATTCCTAGATGAAGAGACTCAGAGAATTTCAAAGCTAGTTCCTCCACATTATGAAAATGACTTGACGGTCGGGAGTGAGATCAGCCATGACCCTCCCGCGTGTAGTGGAGTGAGCGGTTCCTATTTACAGATATATTCAAGGAAGCAAGTCCTTGCAATGGACTAGTGAATCCTACCAAATTTTGACATCAACAAATAATAATGTAACACAGATAGTGTTAGAATTTGGGTGTGACCCGAATTCTTTGTTGAAGTAATTGAAGAATTCAAATTTGAAATAGTATTGGAGTCATATATCATGTTGAAGTTCTATTTTGGAAGTTCATTGGGAGTTGAAATTTGTTTTGGACTCAAATTTATGATATCCTACTTCATCGACAACTCTACTAGGTAGGTTTGGACATCCCCTACTTATTCTCTATAAATACTAGGCTATTCTATATAATTTTATGGTGTGAGAAAATAGATTATTAGAATTATAGGATCTATTGTAATTTTTCTCTCTTCTCCATTATTCTTGAGTCAATAAAATATCTTAATTCTTTTACCATATTCTTTTCTTTATTATTCTTTTGGTTGATCATATACTTCATTACTATTCCATATAACTTCAACATCTCAATTCGGTGATTGTTTCACAACAATTGGTATCAGAGCTATTCTGGTATCTTGTTTGTTTTACAACAATTGGTATCAGAGTCAAGTTTAGCAGTTCCGTAAGAGCGCTAGGTTTGATTTGTAAGAAGTTTTTTATTCGTAATGGCTTCCAGAAGTATGACATTCCACTCTTGGATCGAAGCACTAGATTTTCACTGTGGTAGATTAAGATACGTGTAGTACTCGCACAATTGGATTTGGATGATGCGTTGCTAGGAATAGACAAGATGCCCACAACTTTGACCGCAGAGGAGAAATTATGGAAGGATAAGAAGGTAGTTTCTCACATTCATCTTCATCTATCAAATAATATTTTTCAGGACGTTTTGAAGGAGAATTTAGCAGCTGCTTTATGGTTCAAGTTGGAACAATTGTGCATGGCTAAAAGTCTGACAAGCAAATTGAACCTCAAACAGCATTTATACTCTTATAGAATGGTAGAACGAGGATCATTGGAAGATTACTTGGCTGTATTTAAGGAGATCGTTGCTGATTTGGAAACTTTGGAAGTAGAGTATGATGAAGAAGATTTGGCCTTGATCCTATTGTGTTCGCTGCCCGCTTCGTTTTCTTCATTTAGAGACATGATTTTGTAGAGTCGTGATACTCTCATCATAGAGGAAGTGTATGATACTTTGTATTCAAAAGAGAAGATTAAGCATCTGGTTTCTGAGGTCAGAGATGGAGAAGGCTTGGTTGCTCATGGTGGTTCTGGAAGGGGCAGATCGAAATCTAAGTTCAGTAATCAAATTTGTAACTATTGGAAGAAGAAGGGGCACTTAAAGAAGGATTGCTACAAATTGCAGAATAAAGAAATGATGGTTGCAAGTAGATATTCCGATACTTTGGGTAAAGCATACCTTGTGGAGAATGTTGTAAGTGATGGGGAACTCTTAGTTATTTCTGACATTGAGTCTGAATTGAAAGATGATTGGATTCTTGATTCAGTATGTGTGTTTCATTTGTGTCCTAATAAGGACTTGTTTGCTACATATGAAACTATTTTCAAAGGTGTCCTGGTTATGAGAAACAACGCATCGGTCGGGTTGCTGGAATTGGCACAGTCAGATTGAAACTTTCGGATGGGACAATTATAACACTTGGTCAGGTTCGACATGTTCCAGATTTGAAGAAAAATCTCATTTTAGTGTCTATCCTTGATTCAAAAGGTTATGAGTTGTTTAGTGGAAATAGAGCTTTGAAGGTTTGTAAGGGTGCCCAAATTATATTGGAGGGACAGAAAATATCTCGGTTGTACATCTTGTAGGGTCGTGTAGAATTTAGAAGAGTCAATCAACACAAGTTCAGGACCGTGGTAGACATTTAGTTTGATACAATACCTTTAAGAGCTCATAAAAGGTCGGATTTGAATAATACAGTTCAGTGGAGTTCAGGAGATATGGATAATGTTGCTTTGCCACCATCACCTGCGGCGTCATTGTATTCAATTCCTAGGGACGGACCCAATGAAAAAGGGTATGTGGATACTGATTTTGTTGAGCATACTTTAAGTGGAGTAGAATGAGTACAATCTAGAAAGGACCCTTCTATAAAAGCATTTGGTATTGATTCTGCTTTGAGGTGTGTTACAACCCATTTTGGTAAATTAGAAAATCATTATAATTTTTTGGAATCTGAGGTAATTTTGCAGAGTAGTGTTTGGATTCATTAGAAGATGGGAGTATTTTGTGTTTGGTTGGAGAAATTAATTTTTTGATTATTGTTGAATAACCTAGTTCATTCCTTGGTGGATTCGTGTCAATGTGGAGATTGTTAGAATTTGGGTGTGACCCGAATTTCTTGTTGAAGTAATTGAAGAATTCTAATTGAAGTACACGTCATAAAATCTCTTAATTTCTCTGTCATATTCTTGTTTTTATTATTCTTTTGCTTGATCATATACTTCATTATTATTTCATATAACTTCAACATCTCAATCCGGTGGTTTGTTTTACAACAATTGGTATCAGAACTATTCTGGTATCTTGTTTGTTTTACAACAAATAATTTAAAATTGACTTTGCTAAATTAAAGGATTGCAATAATACCATAGAAAATCAATCCCCAGTTGGCATCAACAATTGGTACCCCGGACTCAAGAGGATTAATACCTCTCTTCCTTAAACATGTCCCTTAATGTCCAATCCAACATGCACAATAATGTTTCTGTTTTGATTCCATTCCTTTGTACATAATAGGATTATGTGAACATACCTTTACAAGGACCAACAAGTCAAACAAAGAAAATCGTCGTGAAGACAACGAAGAACTCCCTTGTAAATCTAGATTGTGGCATCAAAGTCCTAATATGTGGTCAAATGTGAACACGTACACCAATTAATGCCCGTATATGATTTCATTTTGTAAATATTTAGATTTTAACATGGCATGATTGAATATCAACATAAAGCTATACTCCATCTTTTTCTTTTTCTAAATATTTGTTTTAAGGACTTGCTACAGTCAATTGCAAGTGAACAATGAGAGGTTGAGGATTGGGAGTTGGTAAGGTCATGGTGATGGACAGGTGATTGGGTGAATTTTGTGGCTGAATTGTTGAAGGAAGTATTGGTTGGTCGGGGTGGATGCCATGTATATGACTGACATCCCCCTCAAATTGATGTTGGGTGATCAAGAAGCATAAATTTGCCAACTAGAAATTGATGTCGTCGGCACGCTTTGGTAAACACGTCAGCAATTTAAAGATCTGTGGAAACATGAGGATGAGAAATGATCTATCTACTGCCTCACGAATAGAGTGGCAGTTCACTTCAATATGTTTCATACGTTCATGATAAACAGGATGAAAGGTAATTTGAAAAGCATTAGTATTATCAACATGAAGAGAAATGGGACGATGTTAAGGAAAACTAAGCTCAACCAAGAGCCTTCGAAGCCAAATAATCTCAAAACAAGCAGTAGACATTGCACGATATTTAGATTTAGTAAAAGACGTAGAAACACGAGCCTGGATCTTACTTTTCCATGATATCAATTAATCACCAAGAAACATACATCATCATGTGATAGAACAGTGTGTATTAGGACACCCGACCCAATTAGCATCACTAAGCGCTTATTTGGACGCCATTAATTGGAAAGAATTCATTTTTTAGTCACATCCATTGGGGCCCATGCTAGCTATCTGTTAGTGCTTGCATTATATGTATAACACGCATTTCCTAATTCTATCCTCCATTAACTGACTTTCCCAACCAATGGTAGAAGAGTTGGCAAAACTTTATTGAATTTTCAAACCCCATTTTCATTGCTCAATTTTGTTTGAACTTTTCAACTGACCGAAATAATTCATTTTTTGTCCTTATATATGACTTTTCAAACCCCATTCAAAATTTGGCATAGGTTTCGTAATAATTTCAACCACTTATTTTTAATTTTGTATGTTTCGAAGACTTGTTCTGTGTCATATTGAGCTATTCAAAAATACTTGCAAGAATAATATTTTGTGTCTGAAGCATTTGAAAATGAACGGACGTATATTTTTTCTTTTTAGTAGCACATAAATATATCCCAATATTTGTTTTTTGAATACGAAACAATTTCTCGAGATAGTTTTTTCTTCACATTTCCATGTCTGACGCAAGTAACGAAAGGAAGAAATTACTGTAACAACTGTTATTTGTGTTGAAAACGAATAGTTTTGTACACCCATTGTTGCTATAACAACTGTTATTTGTGTTGGAAATGAATAGTTTGGCATACGGTCGAGTATTTGCCATCTTTGTTTCCATACACAAAAAACTCGTTCAATTACATTTCTGCATGATGAGTGCCTGAAATTAAATCTCTTTCGAGCATTCCAAAATCTGAGAACATGATCGGTTGCTTTGTCCTAAAATTGTTGAAAATGATACAATATATCTTACCCCTTATACGGTGTCATATATCCATGTCGATGTATAAAACCAAAGTCGACTAGATAATACTTCCCTGGTGCAGGTAATGGAATAAATGCTTGGGTTATGGATCGCACCACCTAGAATGAGGGTATCATGCATATTTCCTGTTGTGCCTGCAAGCACAAAAGTAAAGCATAAATTAAAATCATAAGCTCCAAGTACATTCTGCATTGGAATGGCTTTGCGGTCAATGAAGTTAACTCGTTCGTGTCGATGCAGCACAACTCTAACGTGGCGTTCCTTCAATCGCACCTATACAATTATGTAATGACTGATGCTTCCTAAAATTAGGGATATGATGCTTTGTACCTTCATTGTAGTTCATGTCCAATTTGATTATACATGCTGAGAACGCAACAATTGCACGTAGTACCTTTTTCAATTAGCGGCATACTGTCTACAATGAATGATTAAATAACGTCTGCACCTATATGTACCCCTGTCCCATGCGCATTAATGCACAGAAACATACCAACCTCCTCGTACACATCCATATGCTGCCACTCTTTAGTTTATACTGATCAAGAAGAATATGTGCAAAACGTCTTAACATTGTAAAGTACATTCAAAACTCCTGGTAGCAGATTTGCCAGCTGTCTTGCATTACCTCCAACATAAACATGTGACAGTTTCTAGCGAATGGATATCTACGAATACGTCGACATTTTTCGCGATAGTAGTTCCTCACATTACATTTCACTAGTCTACAATACCGCAACCACTCCATTATATCCGTTGCTAGCTCTGTCAAGTAGTCCTCCTCTTTGATTTCATCCTCAGAATCCGACCCCGACAAAAGAAGGCAATTGAAGTCGAAGTTTTCCATTGCAAGATTTTGTGCTTCTTTTTTGAAAAGGCACACAACAATAATATAGTGGTAGAGGTTGGAGCACTATTTATGGAGACTAGCCTTGTAGTATATGTATGAATACATGCTGGAACTCAACTTGAATTTTATAAACAGTTCCACTAGATGGTCAATGCTAATGAATTATTACCATCTAAGCCTTGTCAAGTCAAGCTGACACCTCATTCATTAAAGTATGTAAAGCAAATTATTTGAATTTGAAAGTTGGTCCAAGACCTAAGGAAGCACGGAGACAAGTGTCACGTATCGGACACGTTGACATGCGATTTTTTGAAAAAGGTTCGACACCACACGTCGCCAACACGTTAATTAAAATATTATTTTTTTAGTTTATTTTAATTTGATAGTCTAAAGTAATATTTTTTTATACTTATTGCGTCATATATATAAATAATCAAATGATAAATAGAAATCAAACTTGACATTAAATTCATGCATATTTCTTAATAACATAAGTTCAAAAAGTAAAAACGAAATTAATTACATCATTCATCTTGAACTTCTTCAACATCTTCGTCTCCATCATTCGCAAATACTATCACCTCCAATTTCGGTTCGTCCAGAGACAAATTAGTAACTTCAAGCACACAAACATCTTCAAATATATCAAATGCATCTCCACCGATATCCCACATGTTTGTATCTCCTTGTGAGTATTGTGCACTCCTCCTTGACAAGAGACGAAGATTGCTATGGACGAAAACTAAATCTTCCGCACGTTTTGGAGTTAGCTTATTTCATTTAAGAGAGTGCAAAAAGGAATAAGTACTCCAATTTTGCTCACAACAAGATGAAGAAGATGGTTACCCCAATAATTTCAAGGCATAACTTTGAAACATAGGTGTGCAAGCACCGTAAATAACCCACCAAGTCTTAGGGTCCAAGTGGTAACGATCATAGATTCAAAATCACCAAAGTCATCTTCCATAGTTGAGAATTTGGCATACTCCTTACTCACCATATTACGCTCTTCATTTGACAAGTACCTTTTAAAGCATTTTACTCTTTCTCTTGAAATCTCTACATCTTTATGTGGAGCAAGTTGAGTGAGCTCCTCGTTAATTCATCCCTCGCAATAGTACCTAAACAACAGAAAAAAATTAAAGAAATGACAATTCATTCAATAACTAACTAAAAATACTAAATATTATGAAAACGTAAATAAACAATAAATGTATGAACTAGATTTAAAAATTACCTTGGATTTAGAGAATGAGACATATTAAATAAGATAGGAGTGATATTACCCGAAACTTGAAAAAAAAAAAAAAAAAGCTTCTTCTTGATCTTGAAAATGATTCTTCAAATGTCGATTGATGAAATTTTTGAAAAAGAAAATTTTAAGTGGATTTTTTGAATTTCTTTTGCAATTTTCGTAGGTTATAATGAGGAAGAAAAGGTATTTGACTTCTTATATAAGTTAGATTTTTTTATGGGTTAATTTCATAAATGATCGCTGAAGTTACCTAAAAATCACAAAACGGTCACTGGAGTTTAAAACTTGCAGAAACGGTCACTGAAATTTCATGCGCTTTCACAAACGGTCACTGAAGTTTCAATTTCTTTCACAAATGGTCACTGAAGGATCGTTATGATTTAAATTCAAACTTAAATGACCAAAACACATGAACATAAAACAGTAAGGACCTCGAGTACAAATTTCATCTAAAAACCAAAACCATTCCCTTCTCAACCCATCGCCTTTGGACAACTATAACTCCAACCTCCGGCCACCTGGCCGCGAACCAATATACCAACGTGAAGCCCTCGCTACCCTCTACGCAACCTACCCAAGAATGGACCCTAACTCCATCGGATTTCGTCGAAATTTCGTCCCAAAGTCAGTAGCTTACATAGGACAGCAATGCCAGCAGCCACTTTGGGATGAAATTTCACCACTTTCCGGCTACCAAAGCCACCAAACCAACAAACCACCTTGAAGCCCTCGCCGTGCTCTACGCAACCCACCCAAGAATTGCCCCTA
Organism: Fraxinus pennsylvanica; assembly: GCA_912172775.2. Lineage (NCBI taxonomy): Eukaryota > Viridiplantae > Streptophyta > Magnoliopsida > Lamiales > Oleaceae > Fraxinus > Fraxinus pennsylvanica. The sequence continues at coordinate 11,037,915 of OU503046.1, read as the reverse complement.
ACTCCATCAGATTTCGCCGAAATTTCATCCCAAAGTGGCGGTTCGCACAGGATAGCACTGCCAGTTAGGGATGGCAAAAAAACCCGACAAACCCGATACCCGCGAGGACCCGCCCCGAACGGGGAGAGGAAAACCCGCTTAAACGGGTAACGGGGCAGGGATGGGGCGGGGAATTATTCCCCGAGGCGGGGACGGG
>OU503046.1:11022755-11036900 GCA_912172775.2 Fraxinus pennsylvanica | reverse complement strand
CCTTAAACGGGGAACGGGGCTGGGACGGGAAATGAATTTCTTAACGGGGCGGGGGACGAGGAGGGCATCCTCGCCCTCGCCCCGCCCCGTTGCCATCCCTACTGCCAGCCTCCACTTTGGGACGAAATTTCACCACTTTCCAGCCACCAAAACCACCGAACGAACACACCACCTTGAACCCCTCGCTACCCTTTACGTAACCCATCCAAGAATCACTCCTAACTCCATCGAATTTCGTCGGAATTTCATCCCAAAGTCGACGGCTCGCACAGGACAGCACTGCTCGCCGCCACTTTGGGACAAAATTTCACTACTTTTCGGCCACCAAAACCACCAGTCCAACACACCACCTTGAAGCCCTCACCGTTCTCTACGTAACCCATTGTCTACACACCACCATTCTCTACCAAAACCACCAGTCCCAAAGTGGCGGCTGGCAGTGTTGGTCCGGTGGTTTTGATGGTAGGAAAGTGGTGAAATTTCTTCCTAAAGTGGCGGCTGGCAGTGCTGTCCTGTGCGAGCTGCCGACTTTGGGACGAAATTCCAGCGAAATCCGTTGGAGTTAGGGTCCATTCTTAGGTGGGTTACGTAGAGGGTAGCGAGGGGTTCAAGGTGGTATATTTGGTTCGGCGGCCAAGGTGGCCGGAGGTTGGAGTTATAATTGGCCAAAGGTGGTAGGTTGAGAAGGGAATGGTTTTGGGTTTTTAGATGAAATTTGCACTTGAGGTCCTTACTGTTCTATGTTCATGTCTTTTGGTCATTTAAGTTTGAATTTAAATCATAACGGTTCTTCAGTGACCGTTTGTGAAAGAAATTGAAACTTAAGTGACCGTTTCTACAAGTTTTAAACTTCAGTGACCGTTTTGTGGGTAACTTCAATGACCATTTGTGAAATTAACCCATTTTTTTATTGAAGTGTAAAATGGTAAAAAAATGATTCAAAATAAAATTTTACCTTTCTTTTTTTTTGTCAAAGAATATAGCTGGAACAAAAACTCATTAGTGGAAAAAAAAGTCAATTACACATTACTAAAAATTTTTTACAGAGGTAGGCCAACAATCCTTTTCATTTCCTGAACAATCATGTCTTATTCTCCTTTCTCCCTTTTCCTTGTCTTCTTTCTTTCCTCGTACATTATTTCATTTCCTTTCTCTTTTCCTTGTTTTCTTTCCTTCTTCCGTAGACAATTCCATTCCCCAGATGTATTTCTTCTTCATTTCCTCTGTCATTTCCCTCTTTCTTCTTTTCTTTTCCCCAGAACTTTTTCCCATCTCCAAAAGCATTTCTTTCCCAGACCAGTCGACGGGTTACATTTTTTCCCAGGCATTATCGTTCATCCCTTCTTCTAGGACTGGACAAAACTCTCAAACCGAATCGGACCAAACCCGAATCGAATTGAACCAAATCGAGCAGTTTTCATAAGTTAAATACCCGAACGGGTATCAGAATCGATAACCTATGGGTTTGGTTCGGTTCTAGGTTCTAGACCAAGAACCGAATAACCGAATCTAAATAATTTTCTATATTTTTTATATTGAATTAATTTAATTTTTTTAATTATTAACTAATTTAGTGATTAATGCTTCAACTCCCAAGTCAAGTTCATGCCTAGCTAGCCCAACTCAACCCAATTTCTAAATTCAATTTTCTGTTTTAATTTTTTTGGCTCTATTATTAATTTCATTGTTAGCTCAAGATCTAGACCTTTTTAAGTTTTTCCAATTTCATACTTTCATTCGATATTTTTTATAATCTCCTTCCCGGTTGATGAAATTTAAATGTTGTATTGACAGGGAAAAGATTGCGTGCAAAAAACTTGTTGTATAGTCAATTTGATTGTTAGAGAAGGGTTGAAAGAGTTTAGTTCATCTATAGAAAGTATTCGTAATGCGGTCAAATATTTTCGATCATCTCCTTCGCAGTTGATGAAATTTAAATGTTGTATTGAAAGGGAAAAGATTGTATGCAAAAAACTTGCTATTTTAGATGTTCTTACTAGATGAAATTCAACATTCTTAATGTTAGATAGTGCATTTAATTTGTAAAAGCTAAGAATGAACATTTCATTAGTTGTATTTATGTAGTATTGCTGTAAATGTTAAAAAATTGAATTACGGTACGAAACCGAATCGAACCGGAACAGTTCCATAATTATATTTGGACCCGACGATTCCATTTATTAAATACCCAAAAATTTTGGTTCAGTTCAGTTCTGAGAATTGAACCGTATCGGACCATGTCCAGCCCTACCTTCTTCATTTCTCCTTGCATCTATTTTTCTTACTGATTTCTTCAAGCTAGCTACCTTTTCTCGCCTTCGACACGCCGCAAGGAACTCCGACACGCATCGGCGACATGTCGGAGGCGTACTGGTCTTATACGTTGTCACCAACAGCGTGTCCATACTTCTGAGTCCAATGCAATATTTCCATTTTTGAAAAACATGCTACAATTATGCCTAACATATCTCATGTGCATGCATGCCCCATTTGTGTGCAATGAATGCATAGGCATGTAAATAACATTGAGAAAGTCGTAGTTTTAAAAATATGACAAGCAAATAACTTAGCGGGAAATCATCATAAACAGAAATGAACCTATTGTACGGGTAGAGCCTAGAGACTCAAATAAAACAAATACGTACGAAAAATGAAATTAAACCAACAACCTAAAGAACCGACTTCTTCTGCCCCCTTTTGTGCTCATCGAAAACCCACTCAACCAATACATCATTTCATGTACATCCATCCTCAACTAGTCGCTAACAGCTCTTCAACACATGCTTTTATGTCATTTCGAGCCGATCATGTTATTGATCTTCATCGACACTTCCTCAGCAGCACTACTAGTCTAGCGACCGAGAAAATAAAATCTTGGGTTTCATTTTAAAATAATTGTTCTTGTATAAATCGAAAAATACTTTGAGTTATTTTATTAAGTTGCTATGACCCTTCCTAAGAGTTCAAATTAAAGTTTTGGTCACCATAGTAAAGTTTTGCGCACTTGTTGATTTTTTTTTTTTTTTTGTAAGGTATTGAATTTCTCTTAAAACAATAATTTTTTTATTATGTTGACGACACATGTTATATTAATTTTTGCATACATGTTTAGTACTTAAATTTTAAAAATTAGATAAACTGGATATGGTGTACCAAACGACCCCTAATTCATCCCATCATAATTTTTTCTCTTTGTCACTCACGGTTTTTCCTCCACAAATGCATTCCCATATAATTTTTTTTTTATTATTTCTTAAGTTGACTATTCATTTTTCTCCACTCAGCATACCATTTAAATCATTTACTAATTAAATACCATAACCTCCAAATCACTTAATGCCATTATGATAATTATAACACAAAACTTCCATTCATATGAAGGGGTGCCTAAACGTTTTTTTTTTTNTTTTCTTTCCATAGACTAAGGCACTTCAAATCTAAAAACTTTTCTAAAGAAGAAGTGAAGAGAATGCTATATTTTATTGAGCTCAAGAGGATATTCAAACTCCAAGTGTTTAAGGTAGGGATGTTTACGACACTTTTGTATGTAGAGTAAAATTATTTGTTTTCGGTTTACATTAACGTGTTATTGTGTTACTCATGAGAGAATGGAAACACCTTATGGGTGGTTCAAATAAGAGATGAAGAGATGAATTTTAATTTATGAAAAGGGGTTGTTAAAACCTAAGAGTATGAGGACTGCTTGATCACCGGTTCGCTTTGAAATTTACGTTGACACAAATAACCAAAGTTTGCAATTCTAGAAAACATATTTTTTTTTATCTATTTACTTAAGTGTTTCCTACTGAGTGTTACTTGCGATACTCTCTCCTACAAAATTTACAGATTAATTGAAGGCATGGCAAGGATTTGGCACAGTGGCTAGTGCTCGGCGATTTGAAATGCTTCAAACTTTTAGTAAAATTTCCATTCGTGTAAATCTCTTATGAATCCTTAGACGATACTTTTAAAATGTTTAAATTTCTATTTTCACCTAGTTTTACATATATTGCATGTCAACTATAACTTAGAAATGTTGGAATTAATACACATGAAAGTTACTTATTGCTGGATTGAATTTCAGATTCTGTCTTTCTATTTGAAAGTGGTAAAACTTGGGCTACAGTACAAGTTTCAGAGTAAAATTAGTGGAGTTTCAAAGGTCTATGAGTCTTCTAATAGTAATCTTTGGAATTACCCTAAACTATTATCTAGAAAAAAAGTTATGTCCATTTTGGTAGACTACGTCGAGTCAGTTCCGAATTTTCTGTCCGGTATAGTTTAACAATATTTTCATATTTCAAACATTATCATCGAGACCCCAATTATTTATATGATGTATGTATATGAATGCTATAATCCCTGTTAAAATTTCATAATTTTTCATCAATGTTTGCTAAGTCAACCATATTTTTCTTTTTCCGTTGCTGTATAATAGTATTTGCTGAAATTTCTCCAATGATTTTTCAAAAATCAAATTAGACCATAATTTTCTAAAGTCTATATGGACATATATCTAACATTATAATTTTTATATGTTTCAAACTCCAGAATTTTTCTTATTTACAATTTATTTTGGTTTGCATTAAAGAGGTCAAACAAAGAAGAAGAATTTTTTAATGCTTCGAGTTTCGAGAATTTGGGGTGTTACAGTTGGAGCGAGTTTTATATTATTTTGGTTAGCATTAAAGAGGTTTAACAAAGAAGAAGATTTTTTTTTAACGCTTTGAGTTCCGAGAATTTGGGGTGTTACAGCTAGCGCAGTCAACAAAGAAAGACAATTTTTGACTTGTTAATTTCCTTTTCTTCTCCTTTTGCTTGCTCGACTTGGACTTACGTTTATCCCCACTACGAGCGCCAGAAATCGACATGCTTGATTTGCCTTTCACGTCAAGTGCCTCGTCACTTGAGCCGCTATACTTACTGTGTACAAAGATCGCTTCTCAAAGGTCCTCCATACCGTTGTCTTCAAACAATTCAAACCTTGTTCTGCATAGTTTCGTCAATGTGATTGCATATTTGTCACTATCAAAGGTGCCTCCAAACAGCTATCGATAGCGAAGATAGATGTCACTTACGTCTTTGTCCTTATAATTCTTGTAGTTGTTCTCTTAAGACAACATTGGAGACAAATAAGTACTATGACATAAACATTGTGTAGAATTAAACAAATATTCCAACGATTTGACAGGTCGACCCTCATATTGATTTCTCCAATTTACGTCAATAATGTTAGAGTTATCTAATACTAATTTACACATCAACCAATGAACAAAATTTGAAAGCATTACAAACAAAAGAACATGTCGACCCCCATATTCCAACAATTTGACAGGTCGACCCTGATATTGATTTCTCCAATTTACGTCAATAATGTTAGAGTTGTCTAATGCTAATTTATACACGTCTGATGTTAGAGTTGTCTAATGCTAATTCTTTCCCAATTCTTGTCTTGATTCGAGCTTACCCCTCTGCATATTCGATTGTACTGATTTCGTCCACATTCATCCTCATCATCGGAGTAAACTCGATTCTCGTGCACGTAAATGCGTCCTCATTGGATATTCTTCAAAACTCGATTCTCGTGCACGTAAATGCGTCCTCATTAGATATTCTTCTACCCAAAATGGCTACAAATGCTATGATCCATCCACGAGGAAAGTATTTGTTAGTATGGATGTCACATTCTTTGAAAGAACTCCCTACTATAAACAGTCCTCTCTTCAGGGGGAGAATCTGAGTAAAGATCGGTTCTCAAATAAAGATCAATTCTTTGATGTTGATCTCTCCCCTACTCAACTACCCATCACAAACACTGAATCAATCACTCTTCCTTGTCCTAACATGCCATCTATAAAAGGAAACTTAAACTCAAGGGAAGATGCAGGAAAGCAAGTTAACAAGGAGATAGTTTACTCCAGAAAGCCAAAATCGACGTATAAAGAGAATCTCACACCTGAAGTACCAAAAGAGTTAAAATCGATGGTAGTTCCAGATCTCCATGAATCTTCAGAAAGTAAATCTACCTATTGCTCTCAGAAAACAACCTCGGTCATGTACCCTCCACCCTATCTCAAAATTTGTTTCATATAATGCTCTGTCTGTAGGATTTCACACTTTCTCTTATAACCTTGATAATATAGAAATTCCAAAGAATATTCAGGTGGCAATGGCTATTCCTGAATGGAAAAGAGCAGTTTTTGAAGAAATGTAAGCACTGGAAAAAAACAAAACCTGAGATGTGGTAAGGTTACAAAGGGGAAAAGGCCAGTTGGATGCAAATGGATATTTAATGTAAAGTACAAACCAGATGGGACAATAGAATGGTACAAAGCTCGTCTTGTCGCAAAAGGATATGCACAAACCTACGGCATTGACTACATAGAAACATTCGCCCCAGTAGCAAAATTGAATACAATTAGGGTTATCTCGTCCTTAGCAGCAAATTTGGAGAGGCCTCTCCAACAGCTTGACATCAAGAATGCTTTCTTAAATGGGAAATTAGAAGAAGAGGTTTTCATGACATTACCTCCGGGCTTCTATCAAGGCGAGGAAGAAAACAATGTTTGCAAACTAAAAAAATCTCTGTAAGCATGGTTCGACAGGTTTGCAAAAGTGTTAAGAAGTCAAGGATATCGACAGAGACAATCGGACCATACAATGTTCTACCAACTATCTGATACATGGAAGAAAACAATTCTAATTGTATACGTTGATGACATTATACTCACTGGAGACAATGTAGTAGAAATAGAAAGGCTTAAGAAAAGCCTAGCCATGGAGTTCTAAGTAAAATATTTGGGACAAATGCGATACTTCTTAGGAATGGAGGTAGCCAGATCAAAGAAAGGTATGTGTTTCACAACGAAAGTACATTCTGGATCTTCTAATGGAAATTGGTATGCTTGGCTGCAAACCAAGTGACAAGCCAATAAAAGCAGGAAAAAAGGTAAAAAACGTAGGAGAACCAGTTGAAAAGGATTGATACCAGCGACTAGTTGGCAAGCTAATATATCTCTCACATACTAGACCCGATATTGCATTCGCAGTCAGTGTGGTTAGCCAACATATGCACTCTCCAAAGAAAGTCCATTTAGAAGCAGTATGCAGAATTCTCGGGTATCTCAAAGGTACTTCCAGAAAGGGGCTCTTCTTCAAGAAAAATGAAAAAAAAAAAGAAGTAGAAGTCTTTACTGACGCGGATTAAGCCAGTTCAATAGAAGATAGAAGATCAACCACGGGCTACTGTACTTTTGTATATGGAAATTTGGTAACTTGGAGAAGTAAGAAGAAAAATGTGGTAGCCAGAAGTAGTGCTGAAACTGAGTTTAGAGCTGTAGCACATGGAATATGTGAGGGACCGTGGATAAAAAAAACTATTGGAAGAATTACAAGCAATGGTAAATCTTCCGATCAAACTCTGTTGTGACAACAAGGCAACTATCAACATCTCCTCAATCTAGTCCAACATGATCGAACCAAACGTGTGGAAGTGCACAGACATTTTTTTAAAGAAAAGGTCGAAGATAGGTATATGCATGACCTATGTGCCTACAAATGATCAAACGGCAGATATCTTCACCAAAGGCTTATTACAACGAGATTTTGAGGATTTCATTTACAAGTTGGATATGGTCAACATTTACAATTCAACTTGAGAGGGAGTGTAGAAATCTTGAGATTAAGGGATTGATTTGTATTGATTGTATAACCTAATTTAGAATAGGCAATTTTCCTTTTCCATGTTTAGAAAGTTAACTTGTTAGTTCCCTCTCTTGCACTATATATTGGTGCTCTATTCATTGTAATAAGTGAGGTGAAATAATATAAATCGTTGTATTCACGTTCCAATTTACAATACCCGAAGAATCAATTTAAACTTCTAAGCCTAAAAAATATGTAAGTACTAAGATCCTTCATATGAAAGGACTCCTGGATATGCTGATTAAGCTGAGTAATCAACAAAGAATCTTCTCGGTAATCAAAATATCATCGACATAGACAAGTAAAAGAACAATCCCAATAGAAGTCTTGCAAAGAAATGGAATAGAATTATAATGACTTTGTAGAAATGTTATCTAAACAAGGTGGAACGAACCTTTTCAAACCAAGCCCTTGGTGCCTGTTTCAAACCATAGAGTGATCGTTTTAACTTACAAACAGCCGAAGATGGAAACAAAAAGAACCTAGTTGGAGGTGTCATGTAAATTTCCTCTTTGAGATCTCCATGTAAAAGAGGCATTTTTTATGTCCATCTGATAAAGTGGCCAGTCTTGTGAAGTAGTAATGGAAATGACTGTATGCATAGTAGTTATCTTTAATACCGGTGCAAATGTCTCCTCATAATCAACTCTATATTNATTTAGAATAGGCAATTTTCCTTTTCCATGTTTAGAAAGTTAACTTGTTAGTTCCCTCTCTTGCACTATATATTGGTGCTCTATTCATTGTAATAAGTGAGGTGAAATAATATAAATCGTTGTATTCACGTTCCAATTTACAATACCCGAAGAATCAATTTAAACTTCTAAGCCTAAAAAATATGTAAGTACTAAGATCCTTCATATGAAAGGACTCCTGGATATGCTGATTAAGCTGAGTAATCAACAAAGAATCTTCTCGGTAATCAAAATATCATCGACATAGACAAGTAAAAGAACAATCCCAATAGAAGTCTTGCAAAGAAATGGAATAGAATTATAATGACTTTGTAGAAATGTTATCTAAACAAGGTGGAACGAACCTTTTCAAACCAAGCCCTTGGTGCCTGTTTCAAACCATAGAGTGATCGTTTTAACTTACAAACAGCCGAAGATGGAAACAAAAAGAACCTAGTTGGAGGTGTCATGTAAATTTCCTCTTTGAGATCTCCATGTAAAAGAGGCATTTTTTATGTCCATCTGATAAAGTGGCCAGTCTTGTGAAGTAGTAATGGAAATGACTGTATGCATAGTAGTTATCTTTGATACTAGAGCAAATGTCTCCTCATAATCAACTCTATATTCTTGTCGATTACCAAGTGTGACTAATCGTGCTTTATAGCGGTCTAAAGTCCCATCAAAGCGAAGCTTTATCGAGTAAACTCATTTACAACTAATAGCTTTAATAAAATCATGTTTCTATTTACCTCTCAAAAAAAAAAACTAATAGCTTTAACATTAGATCGACATGGAACAACATTCTAAATATGATTACCTTGAAGTGCTATAGTTCTTCTTCCATACCTTTTTGCCAACACTCATGTTTAACAGCTTCAGAATAACATGATGGAATAGAAATAGATGATAAAGTCGCACTAAGAGATGTATAAGAGAAACCATACCCATCACAAGGGCAAGAAATGGAAGAGTGTCTAGGAATTGTTTCAAGTGGTGGGCTAGGCTCTAGAAAAGAAGTCCGAACTGGATCAGATGGCGGATCGGGCTCAATAAAGGGCAAAGTCGTGCAATGTCGTGCGTACACATATCCATGTTTGAATCGTTCAGGAGAGAAGGCAGATCATCAAAACTATGAATAGTATTAATCTCAGACAATAGATCAACTTCTACGGGAAGCTGTTGAGTTTCAAAGAAAAAACATTACAAGAGACACAAAATCTGTTAGAGCATTGATCTAGCAGATATACCCTTTATGTGAGACACTATAACCTATAAAATCACATTTAACAGATTGAGCAGAAAGTTTGTGACGTTCATGAGGTAAATGGACAAAACATACACAACCCAAAGTATGCAGATCATAATGACTAGGATGTAGATGATGTAGACGATAATATGGAAAGCCAAAAGACGACGCATGAGACGACAGTCTATTAATTAAATACACCACCATAGATAGAGCTTCAACCCAAAACTTAGATGGAACAGATGACTCGAGCAAGAAAGTTCGAACAACATCCAAAAATGTATATTCGTTCTCTCAGCGATACCGTTTTGTTGTGGTATGGAAGGACAAGAATGTTGAAATAATGCTTTTGAAGAAGAAAAACATGAAATTCATTAGACATTCCCCACCAGAATGAAACCTTAAGATTTTGATGCTCGTAGAAAATTAATTTTCAACATAAGCCACAAAAGTTTGAAAAAGAAGACTTCAGATTTGGAGCTAAGAAAATAAACTCAAGTACATCGACTGTAATCATCTATGAATGTCACAAAATACTCAAAGTGAGCATGATAAATAGTATAAGTAATACTCAAAGTGAGCATGATAAATAGTATAAGTAATACTTTTTGGCACAACTGCCATGAGAAGGAAAATGAAGAGTTTTACTTTTCCCTACTTTACATGGAAAACAATCAAAAGAGGAAAGTTTATCTTTATTGCCCAACAAACCAGAATTCAACAAATAAGATAAAATAGCTGAGTTTGGATGGCCCAAACATTTGTGCCACACGTGAGTCTTATTGTTAACAGTAGTAGTACAAGCCAAAGATAAAGATATAGGAATGGAAAAATGTAATGGAAATAGTCGCCCACCTTTAGGCCCCTTCGCAAGTATCATCTCCGACACCTGATCCTGTACAAGATGACCAACACGAGAAAAATAGACACAATTGTTATCCACCAATTGACCAGTCGAAATAAGACTTATAATAACAGGTGAAATCAAAACATCCTTGAGAGAAGAATTAATATCGCCAACAGAGGTAATAGGTAAATGCTACCATTAGCAATCTATATATGTGAGGATCTGTGGTATGGACGAACATTGCTAAGAATGGCCGATGAACTAGTCATGTGATTAGAAGCACCTGAATCAACAAGCCAAGACAGAGATGTTAGTGTCATTACCTTGAAGCTTGAAGGCTGAAAGAGCAAAACCAATCATCTGTTGTACCATCTCAGGAATGTGTAGATTGTCCTGCACTAGTGGAGGCGGTAGCAAACATTCTTGAACAAGATGGTCCAACGGGTAATGATACAGATGAATCAGAGAAAGGATGTACTGCTGTACTGCTACTTGAAATGCATTCGATGGATGATTTTGAGGATGAGGACACTCCTTAATTATATGCCCCGGCTTCTTGCAATAGCTTCAATACTTCTTTGCACAGTGAGCAACAGTATGAGCAAACTCCTTACAATTAAAGCACTGAACGTTGTGCATATCCCGACCCTTTTCCTTTCCCTTGAGCGACATAGGCAACTGTAACAATATTAGAAAGCAGACTGGCCTGGTTAAGCAGACATTCTTCACGAAATAACTTGCCAAAACAAATATCCAAATAATGAAAGGATCGCGATTCATAAAGTTTGAAATTGTAATTTCAAAATTGTAATTTCAAACTCAGATCGCAACTTCATTAAAAATTAATCTCTCTTGCTTTGTTCATGAACGTTCTAAATAGCAGAAAGAGATTTAACTGGTACTTTAGCATACATTGTATCAGAAAATTCAGCTCATAAATTTTAAAAGGCAGCAAAATACTCCTGAATGAAAAGATTGCCTTGAAAATAATTGGCGATCCCATACACCAACTGAAAACACCTAGTTGTATTATCTTGATTGTAAACCTTTTTTAAATATTCCCACATGGATTTAGCAGTTTTTTTTGGGCCTTAGATTAAGGACAATTAGAGGATCAATCCCTAGCATCTTTAATCTTCCATTGGGCAAACTATGTTGGATCCGTAGGAGCCGGACCCCATAATTCCTTCCCCGTAACAAATGGTTGAAATTGAAACTCCTAGGCAAAATATTTTTTTCCAGTGAACTGCGCACCAAAGGAGTCCAAGATATTAGACATGATGCCGATAGCGTGAAGCCCACAACACAATAACCAAAAAAAAGAAGCAAGTTGGAAGTAGAAAAGACTAGCCAAAACCAGCCCAACCAAATAAAAACGACAAGCCCAAAACTTTAAAGCCTCAAAACCAAAAACTGCAAAGAGATGTACATGCCTCAGAAATGTCTGGATGGAGAAGAAAGCTTCGATCGTAATTGTTTCTCCCTCCAGAAATGTCTGACTACAAACCAGCCACCAAAAATAATCTCAAACGTTGCTGATAGCACCACTTTAGTTATGCCCAGAACTTTCCGATTGGCTAAGAAATCTGCGACAACAGCACACGCACAGTTGACTACCAAGGTGACAACCCAAATGCAATTACAGACCCTTTAACCTCCACATAAAAATTAAAAATACATTTCTGACAACCAAGAAATGGAACAAGACACCCACAGAGAATTCCTACGCTCAAGATTAATCGAAAATCACCAAAATAACCACAAGTAAAACTATCCAAGATATACCCAGAAAAATAAATACTACTCTTAAAATTCTATCTTTGATACCATTTCATTTGTGTTGAATGCCTCTCCTTTAGAGTTCCTTCATTTATATAGAGAATCAATCCTCAATACAATGCTGATTACAAGCTAAATTGGACCGAATCTGTGGCTGAATTTCAGCCATCTGCAGTCGACATATCTAAGGAAAGCAGAATCAACCAATTACAGCTTACATATCTAAGGAAAGCAGTTGATTACAGGCATATATACCCAATCATACATATTTATAAATCATGCCATATATATACAAATCATGCCATGTATATGACTGACATTCGCAGCATCATCAGATTATTCCAATCAGTCTTTCGATGGCCTTCCTTGCTATTATGTGCATATAAGTAATGTGTATAATCCATATACACTAATGTAAATAGTGGTTCAAGTATTTGTTTAATGTGTGCCTGGTGTGGTGTGCATGAAAGTTGTGTGAAGGTGGGGGTGGGGGGATATAATCTGCATACTTGTATGAAGGTCGTATATATCTTGGAAAGCACCTTTTAGTAAGCTCTTCAATGCTTTAAATGAAATGGATGTTGCTTTTTAAAGTTATATTTCTTGTTTGTATCTGGAGCAAATACAAATATTATACAGTGTCTTTGTTACTAGTATATAAACGTACGAAAAAAAATTAGCTGTTAAGGCACAAAAGGCTTGAAATTGAAAAATATTATAACTCTGTCCTTGTCCATAACATCATGAAGAAATAGCGATAGCAGCAATTTCCCAGCCTTGTTAGTAGCAGCCGCTGCTGCTTACATTCCTGAGATAGAGTCCCTCACCACTGATTTGCAGACCTCCATAGCTCTTTAAAATTTCTCTGTGTTTTGCAGTGTTTTACTTGTTGGGGCAGCCGCTCATATGAATTGGAAAATGATCTTGATTTAATATAATAACTATCTGTCATTATTTCTGGAAAAAAGAAAATAGAATACCACTTTGCAAGTATATGTATGCATTATAAAAAATCTAGCAGTAATTTTTTCTATTTAGTACATTTACCAAATTGTTGAAGCTTTCGAATGCACTGAAAAGATGGCATATACATAACTGTTTGATCTCCAATCTAGACAGTTCTGGATTAAATCTAAAGCTCCAAGTTCATCGCTTGTTACTTGACAATAAGACCTCTGGGTTATACTAACATTTGACTGATTACCATGACTTCTGCTTGCATGAAATCCAACTATGGCACATTGATTATTAAGATCAAACTGAAAGAACAAGCTGCCGGAGAAACTCAACATGCCAAGTAAAGAGATTTTCTTGCAAAGATAAATTTAAATGAATGATTCATATTGCAAAAACATTAAATGACATTCTCACATGAAGAGGATCATCATTATGATAAGGTTAAATTAGTTTCAAAGTAGAAAGGGTTGCCTGTCTATTTATTGTTTGAGCAGAATTCATACTAAGGCAGAGTCAAGCAGAAGCAAGTTTTGATCACCGTTTGAGAATATTATCTCGTAATGGCCAAGTCAAGCTAGAGGAGTCTCAACCTCGTTTCTAGCATATTCATCAACAGAAAAAAGCTGTCTTTATTTTGTTTGAGCACAATTCATCTTAAGGCAAAGTTGAGCAAAAGCAAGTCTTGAACAACATTTGAGACTAATCCCGCTTAATGGCTGAGTCAAGCTGGAGGAGTCTCGACCATGTTTGAGCATTTTCATCCTAAAAGTTAAGTCGAGCCTATAAATATGAGAGGAAAGCAATAATTTCATACTTGTATTCATCAATCTCTTAGGTATATATACAAGGTACAAATCCTATATTAGGAAGGAACTAATTATGTCAAATCCCTATAATTAGAATCAAATATAATTATTTCCTATTCTAGAAATATAATC
>OU503046.1:11007437-11017553 GCA_912172775.2 Fraxinus pennsylvanica | reverse complement strand
CGTGCCGGCGGTGAGGACCAGAAGTCGCCGGAACCAGGCGAACTGAAAAATCCTAAATCGAACTGAAACTTTTTTCTTTTTTTTGGGAAAAAAAATCAGCCCGTCTCTGATACCATGTAAATATGAGAGGAAAGCAATAATTTCATACTTGTATTCATCAATCTCTTAGGTATATATACAAGGTACAAATCCTATATTAGGAAGGAACTAATTATGTCAAATCCCTATAATTAGAATCAAATATAATTATTTCCTATTCTAGAAATATAATCTGTAACAGAGCCCAAGAGAGTCTCCAATCTCATTGAAGCATCTCTAAGGGCCGAATCAAGTCCACGTAACTCCCAACTCCGTTTGAGTAATAATTTGTCCATGTGGTCTAATGAAATTGTGAAGATCCTTAAAATAGGATTTTAGGGATCCTAGCCAAATAGCGGACACACTCACGCATATTTACCATGTTGGACTAGGAAATACAATAAGTAGTATAAAATGCTTTGATTAGGAAACAAATTACGGAATGAATTGAAAGAAAAATAAATAAAATGATCTTACCAGAGAGAGAGAGAGACTTGGCATAGGTGCAAATAGAAGTCTCTTCAAGTTTGAAGAAGTTGTTTGCGGCTGCTGCTTCCTATAGAAATCTGATTGAGTTCTTGAAGAGGAATTAAAATGTACAAATCGCTTAACTAGGATTTTAGGAGTAATAGTTGAATATAATTAAAAGATATGACATTTCATCATTTATAAATCTCACTAGGTACATGTTTATCAAGTAACGATATGAAATGAAATGAAAAGGGAAGAAATTACTAAACCAGGCGAAGATAAAATAAAAATAAAGAAAATAAATTGATTAGGGAGAGAGGAACCTGGCAAGGGCGAAAAGAAAAGTCAATTTAAGATTCACTTCATTGTTTACTGGTGTTGCTGCTTTCCATAGAACTAAATTTAAATGAGCTCTTGGATAGGTAAAGGTGGTATTAGAAAACAAAAAAAAAATTGTTAGATCATGATGTCAAATATTAGCTATTGAGAAGCAATACATGAATTAGTAAATTACTTGCCAAATCATGGCAAACAACCAAGTATGAAACAAAATACTTCATCAAGCACCACTTTTATATATAAGCACATTCTGTAATATCCCAGTTCATTTAGTCAAGTCAAAAATAAAACAGCCATATATTATTTGATATATACATTGGTCAACCTTTAAAGTTCTTGGTCAAATATATAAATAAACAACAGAACAACAAAATTAAACAAACTTTAAACCATCGGTATGAATCCAAATCATTCAATACAAATCCATTCCCTACAATTCATACTGAGGAAAACGAGAATAAAGAGAGAAAGAAGGAGAAACTAGGGAATAGCAACCTCAATTTTCAGCTGGAGATGTTTAACCTTCTTGTGAAGAATTCATTTCCTGTTCCGACTAAAACACAAGGTAAGAAGAATGTTTATGATTTTAAGAGTTTACTTATGGTTGGTTATGCTAATAGTGAGTTATGATTCAATAATTTAATCTTTAGCTTCATCCTTGGGCCTATTCAATGGTGATTCCAAGAAATTCCAAAGAAAATGGAAACGGGTTATTTATGCTCAATTAAAATGAAAGAGGAAGAATATATGTTGCATATGGGAAGAGTCATTAAATAAGAAATTGAAGGCAAGTTGTGGAATTCATTAAATTGTGTTACATCTGCTCAAACAGTTGGAATAGAAAATGGGGAAAATGAAAATTAGAAGGTTGAGTCGATTGCCTCTATGTTTGGAAAGTGGACATGTTGTATTGAAGTTGCAAGATATGGCTCAACTGGAGGAGCACAGTCAGTAGGAAATAAGTTCTGAGGAATTGGTGACAATGATGCAACAGAAGAATTATCTAGAAGAATATTAGTTAGGTTGTTTTCTCTTATTTTGCACAAATTGTATTGTTTCTATTTTGGCCACCACTCCACGTGTAAATTTGTTAGGAGGTTTGTTAAGAATGATTCTTTTGAAGTTGTATATATTGAGTGCATCACCATTTTATATTGTAACAGTTTTATCTGTGAAGGAAATACAAAAGGCTTTCAAGCCTGTTTTCTCCCAATTTGTTTATTCACTTTTATCCTTCAAAAGTTTACATGGTATCAAAGCTATTAAATGGAAGAATCTAATTCAGCACAAACGAATTCGCCCACAGATGCAAACATCAATCAAATTCATACTCAAAACCCACAGCAGGCAGTTGAAAGAAACTCTGCTATTTTTCCTCATGATCCGGCTCATCCCAATAGCCCTTATTACATTGGAAGCAATGATGGAAGTGGCCTATTGCTATCACCCATGTCTTGGACTCGACCAACTATTTCTCCGGGGCACGCTCAATGAAGAGAGCACTAAGGATCAAGAACAAATTGGGGTTCATTGACAGCTCCCTGTGTGAGCCAAGTGATCCCAATGACCCATTAATGGAGCAATGGCTGAGGTGTAACGACATTGTCATAACTTGGATGCAGAATGCTATGGCCATTGACATCAAGAGCAGCACCATCTATGTTGAGACTGCCCATCTTCTTTGGCTTGATCTTGAGCAACGCTTTTCTCAGCAAAATGCCCCACGCATTTTTGAGGTTAAGAAAGATATCACAAGCTTGATGCAGAATCAGGACTCTGTGAGTGTCTACTACTCAAAGCTCAAAATTCTATTGGATGAACTGATGAACTATGAGAGCATCACTAATTGCACTTGTGGGGGCCTGAAGACAGTTATTCTGAACCAGCAAAGAGACTGGTTTATGAAACTTTTAATGGGACTAAGTGACTCATATAAAGAGATTAAAGCTCATATCCTACTTATTAAGTCTTTCCCTAGTTTAAATGAGGTATACTCTTTAATTCAACAAGAAGAGAAAAGGCGAGAGATATCCAATACAAGCCCTGCGAACTCTGATTCTATGGCCTTTTTGAGCAAAAGAAATTACAGAGAAGGTGGAAATCAGAGCTTCCCTTCACAGAAAAAGGACAGATATTATTACACTTATTGCAAAATATCAGGCCACTCCCTTGAAAGGTGCTTCAAGGCAAATCCTAACAAGCCACCGCGCTCCTATTGCCAAATACCTGGCCACTCAGTTGATAAGTGTTACAAATTGTATGGATTTCCACCAGGTCCCAAATTTAATGATAAAGGGAAGGCTGCTGTTAATATGGTATCTGCAGGAATGACACATAGCCAGGTAGTGGTGAAGGACAAGGGCCAAGTATCCTTAAGTCAAGAGCAATACTCTCGGCTGATGGCACTCCTCAAACCAGCAACAAGTTCTCAGCAGCCCTCTTCCTCATCCAACAGTACCCAAACATCTGCTAATCTTCTGCCATCAGATGATTTTAATCACAAAATGTCTGGTATGACTTTTAGTTTGATTGCTTCCCAATATAGGGATGGAAATATCTTTGAAATTCCATGGATCCTTGATAAAGGAGCAACATATCACATGATTTGCTCTACCTCTTTTTTTTACATCTATCCAAGCTAATGTCACCAATTGTGTGGGATTACCAAATGGAGAAAATGTTCCAGTCACACAAGTTGGAACTGTCAAAATCTCTGAAGACATTACACTGATAATGTGCTTCGTATTCCCAGTTTTTCCTTTAATTTAATTTCTGCCAGAAAGCTTTCTCAATCCCTGAATTGTTGCCTCATTTTCTTCTCTAACTACTATTATATTCAGGACCTTTTGACTTGGAGAACGACTGGAATGGGTGAGGTGAAAGGAGGACTGTATCACATGGTGAAAAAGCAAGTTTCTCCCTCAGCTCTGTCAGATGTTCTCAATAAATTCAAATGTTCTGTTTCCTCCTCTGTTTCCTCTGTTTCTGCTGCCAAAACTCACAAGGATTCTACCTTATGGCACTACAGATTAGACCATTCTTCATACTCTGATTTCACCCCTAATGGAAGTCTCATATCCCTACACTCCCTAGTATAAGCCAATGCTCTATTTGTCCCTTAACAAAACAGGTTGCCTTTTAGTGGCTCTCTGTTGCAGATTGTTTCATCCAAATAATTGCTTTTTGGACCCTTTTTTTCAACCAAGTGGGTGCCAGCGTGAGAGAGGTAGTCAAATGTTGCGGCTCCTTTCTCTTTCAACGGTTGGAAAAGCAATTAAAATTAGGGAGAAAAGTGTAGCCAGACAGCCCCTTAATGTTAGTCACCGCAAGACTAAAAAATGTTTTGAACTTATTCATTGCGACATTTGGGGCCCCTGTAATGAGTTCAGCAGAGATGGATCTAAGTATTTCTTATCTATTGTTGATGATTATAGTAGACATGGATCTACATATTGGTTTTTAAGTCTGATGCAGCCACTGCCTATAGAATTTTTGTGTCATGGTTGAAAATCAATTTGAAACAAGAATTAAAATAGTTAGGACTGATAATGGAGGGGAATTCAACATGACACAATTTTATCTAAAAAAGGGGATAATGCATCAAAAAACTTGCGTCGAAACACTTGAACAAAACGCTTTGATGGAAAGAAAACACCAACATATTTTGAATGTGGCAAGAGCTTTGCAATTTCAAAGTGGACTCCCTTTGAAATACTGGAATGATTTTGTGTTAACGGTAGTATATTTAATAAACAGAACACCAACTCCAATTTTAAACGACAAAAGTCCTTTTGAGATATTATTTCAAACCAAAGCCAACTATGGTCATCTAAGGGTTTTTAGGTGCCTAACTTTTGCTACTACCCTTGTCCATGGAAGGCACAAGTTTGATCCTAGGTCCAGAAATGTTATTTTTCATGAAAACACATTTCCATTCCAAAACATTAAACCTACCAGCAATGACTCCTTATCTGACTTCAATCATCTATGTTTTACACAAAATCCTGTACTTTATAATGATCCTGTCATTTCTCCATCTGATAACACTGATAACATACATACTGAAAATGAAAATCTAAGTAATTCAGAACCTCCTAATTTTCATGAAGATACCAATCATCACATAGAATCACCTGCCACTGATATTCTAAATCAACGTACTGTCAGTCACTTCCCTAGAAGATCCAGCAGAATTCGATGAACCTGCCACTGATATTCTAAATCAACGTACTGTCAGTCACTTCCCTAGAAGATCCAGCAGAATTCGATGAACCCCTTCTCACTTGCAGGACTTCATGTGTCAGCAGGCTTCTTCACCTCTCTCACTTCAGAAGCTCAACAATTAAAAGGAAATTGGTACCTCGGGTAGTATTTTTCCTCTAAGTAATTGCATCTCTTATGATAAACTAACTATCCACACCTTACAGTGCCTTTATGACCTCAATAACAAATCACACAGAACCTAAATCCTATCAGGAAGCCATGACTTCACCTAAATGGTGTCCTGCCATGAAAGCTGAGATAGAGGCTCTAGAGATTAATGATACTTGGGTTTTGACCAAACTGCCACCAGGAAAAGAGGCTATAGGATGTAGGTGGGTTTACAAAGTGAAGTTCAATGCTAATGGGAGTATTGAAAGGCTCAAAGCACGCTTAGTTGCCAAAGGATATACTCAGCAGGACGGGCTTGATTATCACGAGATTTTCTCGCCTGTAGCCAAGTAATCAGAACTCTGTTGGCAATTTCAGCAATCAAGGGATGGAACTTATGCCAATTTGATGTAAATAATGCTTTCTTACACGGTAACTTGGATGAAGATGTTTACATGGAATTACCTCCTGGTTACTCCAATGGAAGAGAGAGCAGAGTCTGCAAATTAAGGAAGAGCCTATATGGATTGAAGCAAGCTTCACGCCATGGTATTCGAAACTCTCTAATTTCATTATCAAGCAAGGTTACACCCAATCAAAAGCAGATTATAGTATGTTTACTAAGCTGACTGGTAACTCTTTTACGGCTATTTTAGTATACGTAGACGATATAATTGTGGCTGGAAGCTGTGTTGATACAATCAACAAGCTGAAGGTCACACTCAATGATAAATTCAAAATCAAAGACTTAGGGAAGTTGAAATATTTTCTAGGGATTGAGGTGGCAAGGTCTAAGAATGGAATCCACATATGCCAGAGAACGCCCTAGATATCTTGACAGATTCAGGCACAATTGGTTCAGCTCCTGCTAGAATTCCACATGATCAAAATGTGAAACTTAGCAAAGATGAGGGAGAATTATTACATGAGCCATCGTTTTACAGAAGACTGATAGGGAGGTTACTATACTTGACCATCACCTCGCGCATTCAGTTCAGCTATTGAGCCAATTTATGGGGAGTCCAAGAATTCCTCACTTGCATGCTGCTCATAAAGTATTACGCTACATTAAGAGAGCACCAGGACAGGGATTGTTTTACCCTACAAAGTCAAGAATACAACTAGAAGGATATTGTGATTCTGATTAGGGAGCATGCGTTGACAGCAGAAGGTTAGTGACTGGATATTGCGTATTCATTGGAAAGGCTTTAATATCGTGGAAATCAAAAAAAACAACACGTAGTATCCCGATCTTCAGCAGAGGCAGAGTACAGAGCGATGGCAAACCTTTGTTGTGAACTCACTTGGCTTAGATATCTATTCAATAATTTAAAGATTGATCATTTCGAACTAGCAATCCTGAAATGCGACAACAAAGCTACCATTCACATTGCCACGAATCCGGTGTTCCATGAAAGAACGAATCACATTGAACTCGATTGTCATTTGATTCTAGATAAAATTCAAGAAGGAAGCATTGTCACACAACATGTCCCCAGTGGAGGGTAGCTGACATTTTAACCAAGTCTTTAAATTCACAAAGTTTCTATTCTTGCCTATCCAAGATAGGAGTAATGAACTTTACTCTCCATCTTGCGGGGGGCTATTGAAGTTGCAAGATATGGCTCAGCTGGAGGAGCACATGACTCAGCTGGAGGAGCACGAGCACAGTCAACAGGAAAGAAGTTCTGAGGAATTGGTGACAATGATGCAACAGAAGAATTATCTAGAAGAATATTAGTTAGGTTGTTTTCTCTTATTTTGCACAAATTGTATTGTTTCTATTTTGGCCACCACTCCACGTGTAAATTTGTTAGGAGGTTTGTTAGGAATGATTCTTTTGAAGCTGTATATATTGAGTGCATCACCATTTTGTATTGTAACAGTTTTATCTGTGAAGGAAATACAAAAGGCTTTCAAGCCTGTTTTCTCCCAATTTGTTTATTTACTTTTATCCTTCAAAAGTTTACATGTTGATGGAAGCCATAATTGAATAGGCAGCAGATGTGTGGGCATTGCTGGAAGTGAAACAAAATTGAAAATTTAGAAGAGGATTCACAAAAAGTATATTTAAAAGAAAACATTGAGGGAATGTGGAACAAGGAATTGGGGCTATTCTTCCTAGCAAACTGGAATTTGCAAACTGGGAAAGGAAAAATAGTGAAAAATGGGAATTGTGCATTAAGGTTGTTATGGTTATACTGTTTTCAGGATTTTGAAATGGATAAATTGTATAATGATTCGAATAATTCTAATATTTAAAGAAGTAACGAAGAGATTGGGACAGCATATCAACCTATCTAGCCTCCTGTACATAGACATATGAGTAAAAAAAATTCAAATATTTTTAAATGTTGATAAATTAATTATACTATTACATTATGTGGAATCATGTAAATTAATTGTTCAAGAACATGATTATTATAAATGCTTCGTTCACTGTGATATATGTGGAATTCAAAGATTGTATATGGATTATTTGTGAATTGAAATGTGAGACATATATGATATTGAGATTGACCAGGAAAGTACCCGTGATTATGTACTTCTTCTAGTTCACATAGGGGTCTTAGTCGTGTTCTATCCTATACGGAGGAGTCTTGATCGTGTACATATAGCTCACAGACGGGCCTTGGCCGTGCTCTAGAACTAATTATCATAGGTCTTTGAGACCCGCTTTCGTTCACGGAGGGCCTAAGGCCCCTAGCGAAAGTTCTTAGCCCGAGGACAATCTATGCTTGTATGACCAAATTATAGATTTCAGTCAAAAGGTACATTTTTCATGGATTTTTCAGTACATTTTTCATGAATTTTCGAGTACATTTGATGGGATGAGATGATGGNTTTGTAAATTGAAATGTGAGACATATATGATATTGAGATTGACCAGGAAAGTACCCGTGATTATGTACTTCTTCTAGTTCACATAGGGGCCTTGGTCGTGTTCTATCCTACACAGAGGAGTCTTGACCGTGTACATATAGCTCACAGACGTGCCTTGGCCATGCTCTAGAACTAATTATCATAGGTCTTTGAGACCCGCTTTCGTTCACAGAGGGCCTAAGGCCCCTATCGAAAGTTCTTAGCCCGAGGGACAATCTATGCTTGTATGACAAGATTATAGATTTCAGTCAAAAGGTACATTTTTCATGGATTTTCCGGTACATTTTTCATGGATTTTCGAGTACATTTGATGGGATGAGATGATGGTATAGATGTCAGTTGATGATTATATCATGAGTATGAGATGATATTTTTTAATTTTACGAAGATGTCCCACATCTTGAATATTATTATATGTTGTTAAATTGTGGACTATTAAATGATGCAAACTCAATTTTCGATAAAGATGTATAATTATTTTCGAACTTCTCCACTCACTAAGGGATCAATTCATATATTTTCCCACGATTTGTCTTACTAGGTAGAAATTGAGTTGGGTAACCTTGAAGAGCCTATTAATTTTGGAGTCACAACCACATGACCATTTTAGGTTACTTTTATCAATAGAGTTGAACATGTAAAATGAGGCCCACATTCCTTTGACACAAAATGACTTTTCATTATTTAGCATGACTGGTTGAAAGTTAAAGTTAGCGTTGTAAGTGTTGGATAATGTTTTGGCATGTCTAATTGGTGACAATTGTAAGATGGAGTTATGATTGGTTTGAGAAATTGAGTGATTGCAGGATTATGAGGATTTTCATGGGAATTTATGATTACTATGTAGCGTATGGAGGATGATGCATGTAATAGGAATTGTGACGGTATGTGACATGATAAAGAACCTATGTGGAATGTTTTTTCATGGAGAACATGGTGTTACTGTATATGACTTGCCTTGGGGCTTTAAAATTGAAATTCTAGTGACCATGGTCCTGTCTTTGTTCCCGGCTTATACATTGACTAATAGTAAAATCAATGTTTATAAGTTTAATTATAGGAATGAAAGAGTAGGCAAATAAGTTATGATGAACGGAAAATGAAGAATATCAAGTAAGGACACATATTGAAAATTTGGAAAGAAGAGAAGAATGCAAGGCAAACAGAATTTGCTGAGCCTCTTGAAAAAATTGATAAAGCAGCATCTGTTTCTGGGTGTGAGTTTTAAAAAAAAAAAGGATGGGTTAATGTAGTGTTGTTATTTAGTTAAAAATGAGAGTTTGGAAATTAAACGTTAACCGCATTTTCATGACTGAAAGGTCAACAAGATAAACATGATGATATTTATTTCTGACCTTATGAGACATGACATGATTAAAAATTTGAGGTCATATAATTTAATGATGAGGATATGTACAATGCGACGGAATTTTTTATGCTGGTAAACAAAAATATACGATTTGGTTTTATATCAAGACAGTATGTGATGATATTTTGAGGCTACAAAGTGAATTAACCTTCCCATAAACATCATTTGGATTATTGCGACAGGTTACAATTGATTGGGATAACATGTTATAGTTATACGATAAATATGAGACGTGTAGTGAAATTTTGGTGACGCCGCTTAGGATAATTATTTCTTCAATTGCATTTTGGTTCTCATGAATACATGGTGCGAAAGTGTTTAGAAATTCTTGTAATAAGAATTGAATTAAGAACTACGTTGAAATAATTTTGCTTTTCTATTAATTTATGATTGATTGTGATGAAAAGTGTACAATGCATCTATATTTATGCCAAAATTACTCCCTAATCCTATTAATATTAACAAGGAAACCAAAATAAATAAATTAAATTCTAAAAAGAAATAAACTAAATCATAATTTAAGATAAATTAGAAATCCTATTCTAAACAAAATATTAGAATAAAAAGATAAAACTTATTATAATTTTTTTTTTTTTTTTTTTTTT
>OU503046.1:10983530-10996333 GCA_912172775.2 Fraxinus pennsylvanica | reverse complement strand
GAATTTTCGGCTGCTAGGGTTTTTTTTTTTTAAAAAAAAAAACTTATTACAATTAAACATCTTATTATAAATATATAATCATAATCCTATTTACAATAGGATTGTCTTACATTAATCTCTCCCACTTGAGAAAACTCATTCTCGAGTTTTGTTGAAGAAAAGAATCCTTGATAACTAGTGTGTTTCGAACTTCGTTGGGACTCAAGGAAGTTCTCTGCTGGTGTTCTATGCTGGTTGAAACAACCAACATTCATAGGAATTAAGGTTTCTTGTTAGCTTGCTTTTCCACGGACTCGCAATTCCTTTCAAGACTCAACGCAGTCAGCATCTACGTAATGTTATGAAGGGTTTCGTCGATCGATCATCTCAATTTGTTGTTCGAGTTTGTCGAGCCTCTGTTCGTCGTCGACGGTTCGACTGCCATAAGTACCTTCGTCGGCCATCGAATTAAGGCAGTTTCCTTGTTCTGATACCATTTTTGGTGTGGAAGGGTTTAAAATTCTTGTAATAAGAATTGAAATAAGAATTATGTTGGAATAATCATGCTTTTTTATTAATTTACGATTGATTGTGATGAAAAATGTACAATGCATATATATAAGCAAAATTATTCAATAATCCTATATTATACAAGGAAACCAAAATAAAGAAACTAAATCCTAAAAGGAAATAAACTAAAATCCTAATTTAAAATAAATTAGAAAACCTATTCTAAATAAAAATATGAGAATAAAAAGATAAAACTGATTACAACTAGACATCTTATTATAAAAGTATAATCCTAATCCTATTTACAATATGATTGTCCTACATCAGATTATTTCATTCTTATTGAGACAATTGATTATGGAATTTACAAATGAAATTTGTGTATTCCAAGGGCTGGGATAATCAACAATGCGTAACTTGATTAGACATGATGGTATTTTAGCTTGTGTTATTTCAGCACAGGATTGTTTTATTTTGTTTATTTGAGAAAAGAGAAGAAACTGACACGGGAGAACTGGTTGAGCTCAAGCTTCTTATTTCATTTTCTGTTACAGCAAGGTAAAGAAATTTGGACTTGAACGGAACTTTTATATTCTCTACTTATATACAGTGCAGTGCTTGAAATTATTAAATATACAAGAAAAATTTGATGACGAGAGAAAAGAATTAGGAGTTGAAGACAGTATTGGTAATTTGTATGTTGCTGAATTGGGGTGCAATTGATCAGGGTAAAAGTTACAATAAATGAATGAAAGTTAGTACGAGTATATGCATATGTAACATGGTGCAAGTAACAGAATAGAAGAAAGAGGAGCAGGACCATATGCCTGGGTTATATTTCAATTTTTTTTCTGCTGCTGCTAAGAGATTTAGATAAATTATAGGTGGACTGAGACAATTAAATGGCAGTGATGAAGCAATATCTAAAGACAAGAGAAAGGGAGGATTAGCTGGATGTATAATTTAGATGCAGAGAGTGAATAGATAGAAAATAAGAAATCACAAGTACAAAAAATAAGAGGGGAAGAAAAAGGAAAGAAATAGTAGCTACAACTTAAGCCTTGCTTTTGCTTCAGCTCTTTGGCAGTAGAAAATATGAAGATCCTTAAATTAGGATTTTAGGGAACCTAGCCAAATCGCGGACACACTCAAGCATATTTATCATGTTTGACTAGGAAATGCAATGAGTAGTATAAAATGCTTTGATTAGGAAAAAAAATTACTCAATGAATTGAAAAAAATTGTAAAAGAAAAAGATCTTACCAGAGAGAGAGAAACCTGGCATAGGTGCAAAGAGAAGTTACTTCAAGTTCGAAGTTGTATGAGGCTGCTGCTTCCCATAGAACTCTGATTGAGTTGAGTTCTTGAATAAGTGAAAAGTATGTCCAAAAAACAGTTGTTGAAACATGAAATATCATATCCACGGCTTCAAGTGTACTTTCCATCAATAAGATTCACATAATATGTGAAATGATAAAAATTTACACGACTAATTATTCCAGTGAGTTTCATATTTTTTTATTATGTACCACACCAAATTCTTCAAGCACCACTAGCATATAAACACACCCATTCTTTAATTTTGATGTAATCTGCATAGATAACATTGAAGACTGTTAGTAACTGCACATGTAAAGTATCAAAATGGGGTGTTCATAACAAATGGAAATGAACTGTCCCAAACATTTGATTTTGAGAAAAATTAAGAAATGAAGTCTTATTATGATTAAAAAACAATGGGGCCGGAAGAGGATGAAGATTATGATAAAAAATAAAAAATAACCGAGTGTTTAGCATATTATTAAAAGATACAAATTAATCTTTGATTGGAACAACAAGGGCTGATCTGATTTATTGAAAATGCACTGCAGCAATCACTAGATCGTCGTCATTACTAAAAAAAAGTGAACTCCGAAATATTATCAACTAGAAAAATGAAAACATCAGTAATGGAATGTGCAAAGATTTTTATCAGGATATCATTACAGTGAACTTTAATAAAAAGAACAGATTCCATAAAAATCAGCAAAAACTGACGGATTTACAGAAACAAACCCTTCTCAGTGCCACCAACATTGGAAGGTGATCAATTCATGTTGATAAGAAAAATCCTTCTCAGTCCCACCAACACTAGAAGCTGAACATCAGTTAGACCAAAGAACAAAACACAAAAAAGATCCTTCTAGATTCATCCTAAGAAAGAAAGTAATTATATACATGAAATTATAGAAACAAACAGAATTCTGAAAACACAATAGCTGGATTAACCATGCATATAATGGAAAAGTGTAATGGTCGAAGCTCAATCAATTAAAGCCCAACCTAAATCACAAACCAGATGTAGAAGAAATGTAGAGAAATTAAGAAGAAAGATGAGGTAAACACAAAAGATTGAGAGATTAGGGGAGCAAAATTCCTCATATAAAAAAATTTGAATCAATTCTCAGAATCTCTCTGATATACCTCTCTCTTCCTAACGAATTTGATACCAAACACATGCAAGCACAAATAAATTAAAAATGTGTTTTTACATCGCTACTTTAAAAAGAATGTAAACAGCAAAAGAAGTTTAGTTCTGGTTGATCGATCCCCTTGCTCCAGAATTTCTTCCTTCCCCATTTGAGTGTGGAATCAAGTTCTTTCTCTTGACAAAAATGAACCTCACACATAACACAAAAGCACAAATTACATTGAAGATTCAACTCACAGAAAACTTAAAGAAATCCGATGAAGCCAATATTGATCATCGCTCCAAAGAGAAAAATCCAAAAAAGATCCTTCAAAATTCATTCAAATTCAACAAAGAGAATGTAATCATAAATACAATGGAATTATAGAAATAAAGAGAATATTGTCACTCTGGAATCATAATTTCTGAAATAACCATTCATAAAATAAAAAAGGAATCACAAACTGCACAAAAAGCGCAAATCACATTGAAAAACCTACCCTCAAAGAAACAAATCTGGTGAAACCCAAGATTGATAATCATCCCAAGAACAAAGCCACAAAAGATCTCCAATTTTCATCCAAATGCACCAAAAAGAATGTAATCATAAAGACAGTGGAAGTACATAAACAAAGAGAACATTCATAAAATAAAAAATGAATCACAGTTGCACAATAAGCGCAAATTATTGAAAAATCTACCCACAAAGAATTCGAAGGACAAATCCAGTGAAACCCAAGATCGATCATCATCCCAAGAATAAAAGCCACAAAAAATCCTCCGATTTTCATCCAAATGCACCAAAAAGAATGTAATCACAAAGACAGTGGAAGTACATAAACAAAGAGAACATTATCACACTGAGAAACATAATTGTTGAAATAACCGTCCCTAAAATGAAAAGAAAACTCACAACAAATCAGATATAGTTATTCAATCCAAACACAGAAAGCTGAAATTCCATTAAAATTTCAGCAACACCCACAGATAATTCACTGAAATATATCCAGTGAACCAAAAAATGAACCCAGGAAAACTCCTTCAAGATTCATCCCAATACACCAACACAAAGAACATATTCATAAACATATAATAATTAAAGAACAGAGAGAACATTATCACTCACACAACACAATTGCTGAAGTAACCATACATAAAATGTAAAGAAAACCCAACAACCAAACCAAACCATATACTATTAAAGACTCAGCACTCATGGATTTCACAGAAAAAATTCAAATACAGTAAAACCCAAGATAGATTATCAATCCAAAAGGATCCATCCAAATTCACCAACAAAGAAAGTAATTTTAAAGACAAATGAATTACACAAACAGTAGAGAACATTATCACCCTAGGTACACAATTGCTGAAATAACCACATATTCAATGAAGAGGAAACACCTAATACAATCCAGTGAGTCCCAAAATTGATCACCAATTCGACCCATAAAAAATCTTACGAGACTCATCCTAATGAACTAACCAAAAAAGTTGATGTAAAGATGAAGAAATTATAGAAACGAGATAGAACATGTCACACAATTGCTGAACCCCACAACTTAGAAATTCAATGAAAACCCTCAGAGAATTCGCAAATTAAAACCTGAATCGATTCTTCGAGATTCATTCTCTGCATGAATAAGAATATGATAATCATATAGTTAAAAGAAATTATCGTAAAAAGCTCGCCTGTTTTTTTGTTAAATTTCTAATTATTATAGTACTTGAATCCATCTTCAAAAATACCTTGTCTAGTTCATCTTTACAGAAAACCCCAAGAATCATCGCCCAAATTGCTGATAGAAAAACCATAAGACAACCGTCAGTGCCTCCCTTTGAAGATCCAGGGGTTTCGAATATGGTCTGCATAACGGTCATATTTTCATCAATTTTGTATTACACCGTTGGATTAAGAAAAAATAAACCGTTCAGAATGTGAGAGCTTGCCAGTAGTAATCACAATCCCAATGCGAAATTTTACCGTTTACATCTTAACCTTATAACCTCATTTTAATTGTTCTTTTTTTTTTTTTTTAAGTATTGATAGTTGCACCAAAAATTTGTGAAGACCGCATATCAAAAAAAAAAATTTGTGAAGACCTTGTTTGGACAGAATATGCAAAATAATGTAGTTTATAATTAATAATTAGGGCAAATTAGACCCAGTACTGCCTAGATACTTTAAAATTGATAAATGCACTTAACATTTTAACTTTTTTTACATGGAACTCCCCATTGTTGCCTCTCCCAGTTCTCTCCCACTTGGATCCGTCGGAGATTACTAGGCTAGCATGGATCAACTAGACTTTCCAGAAAACCACCTCCACGAATTGAAGTCTTTCTAACAATAGGTTTGATAGTCGCTCATGTATTCGTTTTCTGCATCTTTGTTGCAAGAAAATTGATAGATGATTTGATGATGATTTTACTGGCAATTGGGGAATCATAATTATGATTTTAGCAGTTGTTTCGTGCTACATGTAAGTCTTGCAATTTTCATTTTAATGAATTTTATGTAAGTTTCTCATTTTTTAATGGTTTAACTTGTGAAATCTCACCATTGTTGTCTTCAAAATTTGTAGTAGTTAAATTTTTTAGTTTTTTTTATTAACAATTTCAAAGCCCTGTAGAACTATGCGATGCCAATGGTAACTAGTAAATACAGATATGTGAGATGGGTGGCATAATTGATTAAATTTGTGCAAGGATAATGGTGTGGTTTGTGACTAATAGAAATGATATGATAATATATTTGTAATAACATGTCATAATAAGACAATAAGTTACATTCAAGTATTCAACACATTAGTAGTCACAATTAATATATAAACAGCAACAAACTTTAAATGTAAACAGATTTTGTAAAAAAATATTCACTCTTAATGGATGTCTGGTTACACATGTCACTATTAATGCTGATTTGATCACATACAGTAACCATTAAAACACGCATGATCACAGACAATCGTAATGAAGACGGACGTGGTCACAACTAGTCACAGTTACCACAGATTTGTCGCATACTATTATAGTTAACATATAAATGGTCACGAACTTTAAATGTAAACATGGTTTATTACAAATATTCACTGTTAACAGATGTCTGGTTTTACATGTCACACTGTTAACACAGACTTTGTTACATACAGTCACAATAAAGACAACCTTGATTACAACCTTTCACGGTTAAAATAGACTTGGTCACCAATCACAATTAATATAGATTTGGTCATAGGCGATCACAATGAAGATAGAAAATTGTTCACAAACTTAAAATGTAAACATATTTTTGCCGCAAACATTCACTGTTACCAGGTGTTCGGTTACACATATCACTGTTAACACATATTTCATCACATACAATCACATAACTTATTTCTCGGCCACAAATCACAAAATGTATAGGTTACAACTTATTTTATTGTTTTAAATTATCAAGTTAATTAGTTACAACTTATTTCTCTATCACTAACCATAAATTCAGTCACAAAATTATACATTTTTAGGTCACAATGTATTCATTTTATTGGTCACAATTATACAAGAGTTGGTCACAAGAGCTTTTTATCCTACCAATTCCATCCCACCACTTTTCCTACTACCGACCACACCACCAAAAACACCGACCGATTTACCTTTCCACCACCGTCTCCTCAAAACGAACCCGTGTATGAGGTATATCATCAAATAGGTGTGCTAATTGTCAGAAGTCCCCAGGCTTCACGAGATTCAAGTGCGGATGTGGAACGCCATTGCCAAGACCAACCCTATCGTCAAGGTTGAGAAGCTTGACAAGATTTGAACCGTTGTTTTCATTGGTTATGAATTCATGGCCTCCATCGATGGAGTTGTGTTTGGGAGGTGATTCTACCGATGGTGGGTGGTGGAAAGTGATGCTTGGTGGTGGCGTCCGACCTTCATGGTGTAGTGGTGGGTGAGTTTTGAAGAGGTACGGAGATAATAATGGTGAGAATAAGTGAAATTAAAGGAAAAAATGAAATTATCATTATTTAATTTGTGTTAATATAAAATTATTCATATATTTAATATTATTAAAGTATTAAGTAACACCTGATTTATGAAAAAAAAAAAGTTTAAGATTTGATATTTGATATTTGAAAAGTATAGTTAAAATTCAAGGATTTGCTTAATTTTCACATTCATAAATAAGGTGTTTGCAAAATACAATTTTATTTTTAATAAACTTCTTTCAACTTTTCAAAAATCTGGTGTTATTTCTGATTTTTTCAAGTAAATAAATAATTAAATATATTTATTAATTAAATATATTATAATCACAATTTTGGTCACAATTATATATGTATAGGTCACAAATTATTGGTCACATATTTTACCGATCACATATTTCATCAATTACATATTTTATCGGTCACATATTACTTATTGGTCAGGATTATCTGTTTTATTGGTTACATATTACTTATTAGTAACAAATTAGTCAATTTATTGGTTTCAATCATCCAAATTGGTCACAAACAACTTCACCACCGTACCCTACCATACCCTACCCTAACCCACTCCACCACCACCATCACCGCCACAACCAACGCTTCCATCGCGCCCTACCCTAACCCCAATCCACTACAACCACCACCGCTACCGCCAATACACCACACCTCAAATCACCACTACACCATCACCCCCTATGCCACCGTCTGCAGAATCACCACCGATCTGAAAATGTCACCACTGCTACCACGCAACACCACTGTCATTCACCATTAACCACGCACTACCATGAAATAAACACAAATCACATAGCTACCTCCGCGCAGTGCCACCACCATCAACACCAACGCGGCACGTCCACCACCACCACGTCACACATATCTATACACATAGATCTGGATCTAACTGTGATCGAAGTTGTAGCAGCTACAGATCGGCGTTGTGCGATGTGTACAGATCCAGGTAACTCTATCGTAACTACATCTCTATAGACATCACTACTACACAAACACCACGCTGCACACATGTTTGTGACACAGCGCCGACTGAAGTTTCCTCCAGGCAACGTTGCACCATTGCCGCTATAAGCAGCTGCCTAGCACATCAATAAGTCATCACTACTGTACGCAACAGCGCTGTCTGCAGGCAACGCTGCGCACAACGGTAGGGCCGTGAGAACTGCGGTGCTCTTCTGCCGACGAAGCTCTCTTGGCGACATAGTGGTCCTCCACTGATGGTGTGAGAGAGAGAGGAGATAAGGGAGAGGGATTAGGGTTTGAATTTAATTTTTCGCCTGATTTTTGAAAAAAATAGTTTTATTCCTTATGTTTGAATTTGAAAGTTTAATGGTAGGATCTTGTATAATTTTCCTTAATTTAATTGTAATTTTAATTTCTTAGGATGAGTCAGAAGTGATTATAATTCATATATTTATTATTTTATGAATGACGAATGAATAAATATTACGGCATGCCATGTAAATTAAATGAAACATCACTCAAAACACTAAAATCATATGGATTGGTATTGTATAATTTTTCCTGACTCTAAATTAATTATAAGTGGTTGAAAAACTAATTTTAATAATTTGGTGCCCCTTATAATTATTTATAATTGGTCGACTAATTATTAAAGGAAAATCCAATAGTTTAAATTAGTAAGTGCGGAGGGTTTGTATGCGGCCATAAACCCACGGCATCCTCCATTATCTAATTTCAAATTATATTTAATAATTTGATGTCATTGTAATTATTTATACTTGGTCGATTAATTATTAAAGGAAACCCCAATGGTTTAAAATAATAAGTGAAGAAGGTTTGTATGCATGAGTAAACCCACGGCTTCCTTCGTTATCTGCTCATTATGTGTGTGTGTATCCTTTTTTATTTCAATTTTTTGCAATCTTTTT
This sequence comes from Fraxinus pennsylvanica, assembly GCA_912172775.2. Lineage (NCBI taxonomy): Eukaryota > Viridiplantae > Streptophyta > Magnoliopsida > Lamiales > Oleaceae > Fraxinus > Fraxinus pennsylvanica. The sequence continues at coordinate 10,987,514 of OU503046.1, read as the reverse complement.
AATTAGTGAGATAATATGTAAATATCCTTTTTCCCTGGATTAGAAAAAGGTTCACCAATCTTTAAATATTATATGTTTTTATTATTTACTAGTTTAAAGTTTTTAGCGTAAAGCCAACTCTAAAACACTATTTTGAAACTACTTTTTTTTTTTTCATTTAATAATTTGGAATATTAATTTTTGTCAAAGTTAAAAGTTAAAGTTTTTTTAGAAAATGGGAAGTCGTGTTAGATTACTTATTTATTAATAATAAAAATTATTTTCTGTATGTGTAAATATTTTTATTTGAAAAGTGTAGAAGAAAATCTACCCCAAAATAAATTATTGATTTCTTAAATTTATTTATTTTTTCATTCTAATTTAGTTATCTTTCTCGTTCAATTTTATTACACAAAAATGCTACAAAATATTGAAGTAGGTCATCATCTTTGAATGCTTTCATTTAGGTAGTTGTGGATAGCACCGATATCTATCATAGCCCTGATTGACTTTCCATTGATCTTCATATCAATGTACATTAGGCATTTTGCCCTACAATAGTAAGCATTCGATTCTTCCATCTTCGGCTCTTTCAAGGGATCATCTTCCCTTTTAGTAACTCGGTGCGATAGTGTATTGCATCNCGGTTCGATAGTGTATTGCATCGATGTGAGAATGAGCCAACTACTTCCTCAGCTTCTTCGGAGCGCATTTTTATTGATATTAAGGCCCTGTTTGGGAGGGATTAAATTTTTCTACAGTAAATCAATTCTCATTTTCAACCACACATTCTTCAATAAAATAATATTTTACATCAATAATTTTTTTTTCTTTTTCAACCACACATTTCCCATCATATCACTATTCAAAATTAATTCTTCTCCCAAAAATCTCTCCCAAACAAGCTCTAAAGTGGAGATAACGAAAACTATATTCAGTCGAGTTTAATGAGAGCTTTTGTATATAATTATTTATTAATTTAATAAATTAACTTATTTGTTCATTTTTTGTGATATGTAAATGTATTAAATTGGTTCAACCACGGTTTGACCTTTGTTCAACCATGGTCTGAATTCGGTTTGACCCTATGCTTTTTATAGGTCGATAAGGATCGATTTTTTAGAATATTAATAAGTAGTATAAATCCTTTTCATCTCTTATTCTTTGTAAACCCATAAGTCAAAAAATTTTCTATGTACTTTTTAATTATACAAGTTTTATTATTCTAGTATTCATTGACAATTGTAGTTAAGATTTCGGGACCCACCCTTCCTGTTCTGAATTACCCACATCTATTGGGCCAACACAATGATATACCATTTGTAATCCAAATTTTGCTATGGGTACATTCGGGGTTAACATCCCAGATGACAGTCCTCACACGAGGGGAGCTTCGTGATTATTTTATTACACGCAGGCCCCCTGTTGTGAGGGACTAAACCCCGAATATACAAACAACAAAAGGCTTGTAATCCTTGGCCCCTTGTTGAACCACATTCTCTAACAATTCATTTTTTGTTAAATTCATTTTTAATCATATTTTTTAATAAAATAATTTTGTATATAAACCTGAAAAATTTTCCTACCTTTAAATCACTATTACAAACTTAATATAACATATCCAACGAGTTTCATCTAATGTACCATAGATCTTTTGGGCCAACGTATATGTGGGCTTCAGGCTAAGCCCGTGTGTATAAGATCCGATCCATTTAATTGAAAAACTCAATTTTCTTGCGTTTCGAAATTAAATTAAGGAGTAAATTATCTTCTACTTTTTTCCTTTCGCTTCTACTCTTTTTTGGTACACAATAGAACTAAAATATTTGGCAATTAGGAGAAACTTTAAAGTTTTTTTGTACCTTGGTTGCAGAGTGTTTGTTAATTGTGATGAGGCGATGCCTTCGATCTATCATTTACTCTTTTTATTCATTCCTTTGTATATATTTTCATAAAATTAGGCATTAACCTATTTTACTCCAAAGTTCAAGTCATGAACTTTTAAAAGGGTGAAATGGACTATTATTGTCATTGAAGACCAACTGGCTACAAATTAAAATGAGGTAGGGGACGGTTCTTGTAGAAAAAACTTCAACATTGAAAAATAAAAATAAAAATTGAAGTGTGAGTTTGATTGCAAGTATGAAATTTGCATAAATTCTAGACAATTCAATTACCTAGAACTTATTTATATGGAAATTATTAATTAAATGTATTTGACTGATTTAGTTTTTAACTTAGGGGGTGTTTGGGATTGATTCTCAATTTCTACAGTAAATCAATTTTCATAAAATTAGGCATTAACCTGTTTTACTCCAGAGTTCAAGTCATGAACTTTTAAAAGGGTGAAATGGACTATTATTGTCATTGAAGACCAACTGGCTACAAATTAAAATGAGGTAGGGGACGGTTCTTGTAGAAAAAACTCCCAACATTGAAAAATAAAAATAAAAATTGAAGTGTGAGTTTGATTGCAAGTATGAAATCTGCATAAATTCTAGACAATTCAATTAGTTAGAACTTATTTATATGGAAATTATTAATTAAATGTATTTGACTGATTTAGTTTTTAACTTTGGGGGTGTTTGGGATTGATTCTCAAATTCTACAGTANAACTTCTCATTTTCTACAGTAAATCAATTCTCATTTTCAACCACACATTTTTCAATAAAATAATATTTTCCATCACATCAATACTTTTTTCTTCTTTTTCAACCACACATTTCCCATCATATTACTATTCAAAAATCAATTCTTCCCCCAAACATCCCTCCCAAACAAGCTCTTAAAAATATTATAATTGTTCATTTTTTATTGGTGAGAAGATGAAAGAAGAGGGATAGATAAGAGAGAGAAACGAGGGTGAATTCCCTGGAAAATAAAATCTTACTCCCCCTAAAGAAATATTTTCTTTAATTTTGAGGAAAATGTGGTCACGTGACTAAAGTAGGAAAATGTCTTCCAAAGAAAAAAATATCAATCAAACAGCGCAAAAATAGGAAGTTGGGTAGAAAAACACATTTTCCATGAAAAATATTGGTAGCACTCTAAATAGATTAAAACCATTATCTTACAACTTGTTACTTGTATTTCACCTTCTCCTAAACGTACTGATGTAAAGCAAAAATTCTATCGTGAGATTGGTTATGGAAATAAGTGAGAATTCAACAGAATACTTTTGGGTATCCTAATTTGAATATTTGCTATTTTATATTCTTAATCCCAGTTGTATATGGTATTATAGCTTTCTTGCAATAAAAGCTGCAGTTACCTCTGTCAATAAAATCTACAAAAGTACTTCAAAATGTGTGTGATACCTATATATTTTATGTCCGATAATGAATAAAGAATCTTACATTTGGTCTTCGTTCGAGAAGTTTATGCTAGTAATTGGATATTCATTTTTATGTAATGTTTTGAACTGGTTGCTATATGAAAACGTCCCCTGCATAAAAAGTAAATAAATGAATGTTAACTGAGCAAGAAATATAATAGAATAGCTGTTGTATAAATAGATTTCATCTTTAGGGGTATGCCATTATTTCTGTGTTGACTGTCGACGTAGAAAGTAGTATACGTTTTTGAGGCAAAGAACTTAGAATTTGACATTTTCTTACGTAGAGGCTTTGGCTTTTGATCTTGATTCCTTCTTATCGAAAATCTGCATACTCAGATAATTTGCTATTTACAGAACATAACTTTTTTCAAATAATTGAGCTCTAGAGCTAGATTTTAGCAGGTCGATGTATCCTCACTTCATCTTTTCAATGTAATAAAAATCAGGATCATATCCAGGACGCTGTCTTTTCTCCTTTAGGCAGACCTCGAGGCATATTCGGCCTAGCGCCAATAGGAATTATACCCTCAGTAAAAGCAGCAACTGCTCACGTTGATTTCCCAAAGGACTGGAAGTGATTGGCAATAAAAGCAAGTGTTCAACTTTATTATATTCGCCCTTTTTGGTGTTTGGGGGGGGGGGGGGGGGGGGGGGAAAATAAAAAACA
>OU503046.1:10966809-10983489 GCA_912172775.2 Fraxinus pennsylvanica | reverse complement strand
TTTTAGTAAATTTTGATAAAAGTTAATGAAACGTATAGTTAAAAAATTAGGATAAAGTTACTTGTACATAATTTCTTGTACATAAAGGTGTCTATCCTCTCACATGGGGTGGATCCCACATGAATAAAATTCTTTTTTTAATCATGCGGGGTCCACCCCATGTGAGAGGGTGGACACTCTTATGTATAAGAAATTATGTACAAGTAGCATAGTCCAAAAAATTATAGTTCCCATATGTAGTCAAACTTAATTGTTGACTTTGACTTTAATCCCTACCAAACATGGACAAACAGATAAATAGTTGCATTGAGTAGGGTGAATGTGAGGTTCCTGGGCGTGAAGCAGTCTTGAAGGCTGAACTCTCTCGAGAGTTATGGTTTTATGAAGGCAATGAAAATACGAGTTTGAGGATACTAAGAATTATAAACTAAATTTAGTTGAGATACAACGATGAAAGGAATGTGAATAACATAAAAGCTAAGATTTTACCATTTACTTTATTCAACTTTTATTTGTATAATCACACGAAATATGAAAAATATCACGGTATGACTATAATAAACAACCAAGGTTGGCAAAATTTCAAAATTCTGCTCAATTGGAATATTGAATACTCACTTTCTCTACATCTCCGGTGGATTCCCTTAACCAAGACACTGCCCATGAGTCGCCAGCTCATTTTTCAACAGGCACAAGGTCTCCTCCCTTTGTTTGGTAGCTTAAGGTTTCATGTTCTATTTCACCAATATGTTCTACATACTATAATGTTTTGCAGTTGTCAACACACAAAGGTGGGTATGTTTGACAATGAATTCAAAATAGTACTGGACATGAAAAAAATATGTTCGTTATAACATGTCCAGCATGCATGCTAAACATGACAATAGTTCACCCTGGATATCCTTCTAGATCTGTTTCGAATCCCACTATATTTGGGAGCAAATTGCTTCACTTCCTTTCTGTAGTTCCATTAGGCGTTGGCGGCAGAACAATGAGCTTAGAGCATGTTCGTCGCATGCATTGAAAACAGTTACCTAATAGAAACTTTTAAGCTTAGCAGACATGCTCTGCCAAAGTGATTGGCAGCTTACCTGTGACTTCATGTATCTGGATGTTCACACAGCAGTGTGTTCAACGAGCAGCTCATGGCCTTTTTTTCCAATTAGCAACGCCTTGCGTAATGGCATGAAACAAGATCCAAAACACATCAATTCTAACAAATATTCAAAACTTGCAAAGCAATCGATTGTCTCAAAAAACTTCTTAAATTATCAAAAACCTTAAATATAAAGCAATGTCAAACTATCAAAATAGACGAACTCACGTGCCAGTGTCGCCACCGCCTGTCTAGCACCCAATTCTGGGAACCATAACCAGATGGCAAAGACAACTGACGAGGACACAGAAAACAACCAGCAACATGTGATAAACGACTCGAAACAGCATAAATAAAATAAAGTAAGTCTTTATGATGATAATGGAAAGATCTGTAGCAGTAATTAAAGCAGTAGTAGATCCCAGGCAGCACAGTTCACTTGACACCCTTCTTGGCAGCAGCCTTGGTCACCTTGGCACCAGATGGCTCCTTCTTCTCGACATTCTTAATAACACCAACAGCAACAGTCTGGCGCATATCCCTCACAGCAAATCGTCCAAGAGGGGGGTACTCAGAGAAAGTCTCAACCACCATGGGCTTGGTTGGAATCATCTTAACCATCCCAGCATCACCATTCTTCAAGAATTTGGGTTCCTTTTCAAGCTCTTTACCAGAACGCCTGTCTATCTTGGTCAGGAGCTCAGCAAATTTGACAGCAATGTGGGAGGTGTGGCAATCGAGAACTGGAGCATAACCATTACCAATCTGACCTGGGTGGTTCATGATAATGACCTGAGATGTGAAGCTCTCAGTTCCCTTGGCAGGGTCATTCTTTGAGTCAGATGCAACATAACCACGCTTAAGATCCTTAACAGCAACATTCTTCACATTGAAGCCAACATTATCACCAGGGAGGGCTTCAGAGAGGGCTTCATGATGCATTTCAACAGACTTAACTTCAGTTGTCAGCCCACTTGGACCAAAGGTAACAACCGTACCAGGTTTTAGGATACCAGTTTCAACTCTACCCACAGGGACAGTACCAATACCTCCAATCTTGTAGACATCCTGAAGTGGGAGACGTAGTGGTTTGTCCGTGGGCCTCTTGGGCTCCGAAATCTGGTCAAGGGCCTCAAGGAGGGTTGGTCCCTTGTACCAGTCAAGGTTGGTGGATCTCTCAATCATGTTGTCACCCTCAAAACCAGAGATGGGCACGAAAGGAATCTTGTCAGGATTGTACCCAACTTTCTTCAAGTAGGAAGAGACTTCCTTAACAATTTCTTCGTACCTTGCCTTGGAGTACTTGGGTGTTGTAGCATCCATCTGAGAAAAAAGAACTGTTCAGCAAACAAACAATCCAGAAAGCATTCACAACTAATTTCCAGGACAGAAAGCACCAGAGATAAACATGCTAGTCTAATCATATTAAAACAAAATATGAGGAAAGATAATTCAATGTTTAAGTACATATTGCAAATTCATAACTACAATCATTAGACATGCTCTAATCAAAACAATTGACTCGTGTGATCATAACAAGATGGAAGTTCAAAAATCTTAAAAAGAATATAAAGAATAACAAACAGCGACTGCTGTTTGAATTTCCCTTCAACCTAGACAGTTATGAACAATTTGTTATTCATACAGACAATAAAAACCATAACAATAACCTTTCAAAATTATTTAGCCCTTATTAAGGATACAAGATTGAAAGAAATGACAAAATCTCTATGAAATGCAAAGAAGTTGCTTGAATAGCTGGATGAACATGAATAATGATTTCTCATAACAAAGAATATCCAAGCATCCACCCATGTTAGGGTGGACTCTATCCAATTGAACTACAATCCCAGAAATTAAATATAGTTAAGTAAACATCGGAAAGAAAGACCCATTTTTGATTTACCAATAGTTCCTATAAAATTAATAAATCAACATAGGATTGGTAATCAAGGGGCATCACTTTCAATTTGCACCAGTTCACAAAAATGCGAGCAAAGCATACAAAAACACAAATATAAATTACTATAATAGAAGAAAAGAAGATGCAAAATAATGTACACCTTGTTACAGCAGCAGATCATTTGTTTCACACCAAGTGTAAAAGCGAGAAGAGCATGCTCACGGGTCTGTCCATCCTTAGAAATACCAGCCTCAAACCCACCAGTGGTTGAATCAATGATAAGAACAGCACAGTCAGCCTGGGAAGTACCAGTAATCATATTCTTAATGAAATCACGATGTCCAGGAGCATCAATAACAGTGCAGTAGTACTTGGTGGTCTCAAACTTCCACAGGGCAATATCAATGGTGATACCACGCTCACGTTCAGCCTTGAGCTTGTCAAGCACCCAGGCATACTTGAAAGACCTCTTGTTCATTTCAGCAGCTTCCTTCTCGAACCTCTCAATCACACGCTTGTCAATACCTCCAAGCTTGTAGATGAGATGACCAGTGGTGGTTGACTTTCCTGAGTCGACGTGGCCAATGACCACAATGTTGATATGAACCTTCTCCTTGCCCATTTTAGAACTTGATTTTTAAGCTGCAACAACAAACAACCTTAACAGTGTGAACTATAAATTGAAACATGAATTCGAATTAAAAATTAAACTGTATAAATAAATTAACAAAAAATGAAAGAGAGAAATAACTTCATTCTTAAAAAAGCAAATAAATGCAAGGAAAGCACTAAAGACAAATAAAATCTAAAAATAACCATTAAGGCAGAACAAAAAGACATTAACCATATTAAGATAAATTTCCAATAAAGACATTCTAATTATAAACAGAACAGATCTATTAGTTTCGAAATAGAGCCAATATCATAAAAATAATTTTCATACTTGGAAAAAGGAAAAACGTGCAACCGCCTTAAAACATAACACCATATCCATATTCGTAAATGAAAAAAACTAATCAAAAACTAGAAAAACACACCATATATTCCTCCTCTTCTCAGATCTCTATAAAATCAAGGCATACTTGAACAGAAAAAATAATAAACTATTGCACCACATAATAAAAGGCAAAACGTAAAATTAGATAAATCAACGTAAACTAGAATTTCGAAATGAATTCTTGAGAAATACCCGATAAAAAGAGATAAACCAGCTATAAGAACCCTAGCCTCCAAAACCAATATGCAGAGATAGAGAACAGAGCACTGAAAATTGCTAGTTTGAGCCTATTTATAAGAAAGAGCAAAGCTGAAGTTCTAGGGCTTGCGGAAATATCTCTTGAATAAATTTACAACATTGTCCTCGGGTTGAGGAGTTAAATGACTGTTCTGTCCTTCATCGACGTGGACTCCAAGCCAAAAAGTCAAATAGAGGTGTGTGTGGAATAATTTCGTAAATTTACTAGTAATAAGTAATATAATAACTAACGAAAATTGAATAGCAGGTTTTGCTTGGGTTTTACGCCGCCCTGGTGAGACGGCCGCTGGCCCACCAGTCTAGAAATTTGTGAAAGTATAAGAATGTCTTGATTGCAGAGTGAAATTTGTGCGAAAAAATTAAATTTTAAGTAAATATTAGTTAAATGTGTTTCAATTGCGTTGAACTTATTTTCATAGTTACAAATTATCAAATTAATTAATCATAATTTAACAAATTGCGAGTCACAATTACAAATTTAGTCACAATCTTATATTTTATTAAATCACATATTATTTATTGATCGCAAACTAACCATTTTATTGATCGCAATCACCTAAATAATTAATCACAAACATTTCCCACACCAAACCACCCACGATCGACACCAACTGAATGCGCACCACCTCATCGCCACCATCGCACCACCAAAGCCTGCACTACCATCATTTGCAAACCAACAAAAAGCATCCAAATCTCCGACTAAGTAGATCGGAGGAGGAAGAAACCTCCCACAAAATCCCCAAAACCATCTCTGAAAACCACAAAATTCGGCCACATCAAAGAACTTAGCTTCTTACGATGTTAGATTTCCACCCCCACTCTCCATCATCTACATCTTTTGCCCTCGTTGGTCCCTATTATTTTGTATTATAATTTTTTGAATATTATTTTTTTGGAGAATAAGTGGTTGAAAAATAATGAAAAGTTTTCAATTTACGTGTAATATTATTTTATTGGAAAATGTGTGATTGAAAAGAAGATAGAGAAAAATGCATTATAATTTTAATTGGGTCCAAATGTGGCTTAGTCAAAGTCGTCACCACTGCCATCTTCTTACTCGTCACTACATCCAGCATCTCCAGCGAACACCAATCCATTAGCTCTGTCCATAGATCATCGTCGACACTACCACTAACATCATTTACTCCGACAATTAAAAATTTCCAAACTACAGTTGCTCAACCAATAAATTTGACATCACCAAGGAAATATACTTTTGACTTCGGAATACACTATTATTACAGAAAGATTGATGTTGACATATAAATCACGCATCTTTGATCAACATTGCCCTGACGCTAGCGTCGTTGCAACTGATGTTGCACCAGTGAGCTCAGTTGCACACATCAGTGAGCGTCACTGTGACCGGTAATGCTCGGCCCATCAATTCCGTTGGATTGTGCGCGATGATGATTGTGGTATTTAGAGAGAGAAGGGACAAGATAGAGAGAGAATAGAGAAGATAGAGATAAAATTTAACAATATTATTATTAATATTGAAAAAGTGAATTATAACCTGATTTTTGAACTATCAAATTTTAAATTTGATTTTTTAATTTGAAAGTGGAATCCATGTATTTGTGTAACTATCACTTTTTTAAAAAAAAAAAAATTGAACTCTATTAGATTCTTGGTTGTATTCTTATAATTTAAGAACATATTCAAAATACTCTCTATTTTTTTAAAAAAAAATTAGATCCCATTTGTTTTATGTTTTCGTTTTCAATTCCGAGTTTTGAATTCATTTTTAATTTTTAGTTTCGATCATCTATTTTAAAATTGTAAAAAACACGTTTTATTTGTCATTTTGCAAAAAAATGTTTCTTAAAATAGAAAATGGGAAAACAACTTGATAATTTTTAGAAACTATTTTATAAATTTTATTCAGTTAATTTATTTATTAAAAAAAGAAAATAAATTTATGATAATATATTATCAAGTAAGATATACATTTTAAAATTAATGAATCTTACGAAAAATCCTCACCACAAAAATAAAATATAAACAAATGACATTTAATTGCAAAAATATATATATAAAAAATAGCAATAATGATGCAAAGGTGTTACCACCTACTTATCTAGGACGACATCAAGAAGAACTCTAGCTTTCCGCTATTAGCGTGTTTGTTTGAATTGAAAACAAATGTGAAATTATTTTAACTATACTTGCAATAAACATAAAAAAAAAATTGGTTGTGATAGTGATTGAACAAGGAAAATCATGGTCAAGGCTTTTTTCATCCTCTATTAAGCTAAAGAAAGAGTAGAGACCTCGAAAACAAAAATAAAAAGAGAGAAATATTTAAAATAGATTAAGTTAGATGTTTAGTTGTTTATAATATCTGCAATCTACTGACTAGAAATTGAAATAAAAAGGATATCAGAGGGCACGTTGGCAACTACCCTGGGCTAGGGGCTGAGGCAGGGGGGGTTTTGGGGGGACCCGGACTACCTCCCCCCTCACCAATTTTTTGACAATTTTTTTTATTTTAAAATTTTATTTTTTTATTTACTATTTTATACTCAAATGAATAGAATACTTAAACCCTACCAATCCAAAAACTAAACTTGAAGGGAACGCTTGTAATAATGTATGATTTTGCTAAATTAAAGATTAGTACTTTCTTTTATACGTTTCTTGATTTTTTTTGTTAATAATGTACATTAATTTATGTTCATTTGTTTCCTTTCTCCATCACAAAGTACCAACTTCTCTCATTTTAACAGATAATGTTTCAAAAAAAAAATTCAAGGGCGCTGCCCCCGAACCCCCGTGGGCCCTCCCACCCCTTCAACTCTAGGGCTCCCCTACTTCAACGGGCTAGCTCCGCCCCTGAATAGTACTTATAATTAATTAGCAACTTGGTAGCACGAAAGTCAAAAATTAGGATGAAGAAATAATACTAACTACTACCTTATCCTTAGTGAGTAAAGTTTAACCAAACCCCTCGTAATTCTAAATTCCATAACTTCTTTTTTTAATGAATTGAATCAATTGATTGTCTTAGGTTTGGTTTGAACCAGGGACGAAACATGCTCAGTATGCAACATTTAATCATTTATAAATTATAATTTATTTTTTTAATATTGTTCAGTAAGTATTTCATCCTACCCAATAAAGAATCATATGCTAAATAGAAGAGGGGAATCCCCAGTCATTATACAATTACTCAATTGTTTGCTTGCTAGAAGAATTTGAAAAGAATTATCATACCGTAAATACTGTCCCGTATACTATTTAACTAGCAAGCAAAGATAATGAATATCAGAATACTCCGTTTTGCTTTCGTCAACCTATATAATGGATTTATTGCTTGTTTGGTGCAGATTGTAACCAAATTCTAATCAAAATTCTTACCGTTAGTGGGACCCGTGTGTGAGATGGATGGTCAAATAGTGCGGCTGAAGTGATTGNCAATTATTTTCTCTGAAATTCATTTTCTTTCCAATCATTTTCCAGCATTGCAATCAAACGGACCCTAAGAGGAAAAGAAAAATATTAACGTGTTTAGTTTTAAATTTTAACATTCCTATGCATAAAATGAAATTAACTACTATTGCTGAAACCCATAAGAAATTATTCATGTGGTCGTCATTGATGCATCTACACTAGTTAACTTGTGCAGTTTAAGTACATGCATTTCATTCTCGATGAACTAAAATATGCATGTATCCTCGATATTCATAGTTTTTGCTCTTGTATATTGTGAAATAATGCTTCACATCATTGATTCTTGTACTGGTCCCACACATTCTTCAAGGCATCATAGATATGAACATTTTGCAGAAAATTCGATAGATATCTTCTCACAAACTTGTCACGAATTTACTACAAAATGATAGTAACGACAGAACAATAGAAATATATATTCCCTCACAAGGAATAAATACTCAAGCATACAAGATTTCAGAGTCTATTTATTATATTATATATAGGTACAGTAACAGATTTGCAATTGCTGATAAATTTAATCGCAATAGAGAAGATCAATGCAACATATGAAAAATAAAAACCTAAGTTATGCTTCCAACTCCACTCGAAACGAAGGATGGCCAAAAGAAGAAGATCGGTGTCGTCATCACTAAGGTCCTCATATGTTCTTTTGACAAAACGATCTATCAAAAATCGTAACCTCAAATCAAGTTGAAAGTAGAATAGGTCTGACAATAAAACAATCATTTCAAGACTATGATGGTAAAAAAAAATGTTCCCATCATGAAGTTCTCCATCCTTTCGCGTTGAATGTCCCATCTATGCCACTATGGTCAATCACACAAGCATGGATGCGACAAAAAAAAAAAGAAACAAATTGGAAGTAACACACACCTATAAATCGAGGAGACGAATGAAGAACTACAAGATGACAAACCAAATAGAAGAAAATTGAACCAGAGGTCTAAAAGAGCTCTCGATTTGACGAAACGAAAGAAAATTTGAAAGGCTTTGAACGAATCGATAAAAAAATTGTTTTTCTGCAACGAACACTACAAAATAGAAACCCTGTGAAAAACCCGTAATCTACACCTCACATGTTTGAAAGAAAGATGAAAATGACAATTATATAATTCATAAATTCTAGAAAGACGAAAGTCAAGGTTAAAATTTCACAGCAAATCTAGGATTTGCGGGGGCGGAGGAGGGGAGGGTGGTTGGAGAGGGGGGAGTGATGATGGATCTAGGGTTGAAGCTATTGGAAGAAGAAATCGCCAATAAGTCGCGATTCCTTTGTTACTTCGAATGAAATGGCGTTGCTTTGGATGTGAAAAAACGATGTCGTTTCGATCGAAAATGTGAAAAGTAACCTCCAATTGACACTTATAATATTCTCAGCGTGTTCGGTAGAAATTAAAATTGGATTAAAATTAAAAAATTAGCCATTATTGTTGACTTTTATTAGACGAGTTGGACTTAATAAATGCCATATTTTCAATTTTAATTGAATTTTAAGCTAGACCGAACAAGCCTTAAGAATTAGTACTAGTTTGGTATCCATTCTCACCACATTTTTAGAAGGTTTTTGCCCATTGGAACGGTTAGTGGGCCTATAAACAGTCAGTTTTTTTGACTCAACATCATGAAAATTTCCTGAAATGCCCTTCCTTAACTTTGAAATAAATGTAAAACTAGGGTAGAAAAGTAATTCTGCTTTGGATGGACAATAAATGCACCCGCATTTTTACAACGACTGAAAAGTTTCTAAAAATATGCCCTAAAATGGCTACCAAGCACGGGCTTAGTGTACTTAATAATGAAATACAGGAAAAAAAAATGTTTATTTGTGAGTGTACAATTTAGTGGTTATATAAGTCAATTTAATAACCCTATATTTTTTGTTATTAGTAAATAAAATACAGTATGCAAAATGTAAATTTGCGGTACATAGTATCTACGTTGTGAATACATCCTAAACGAAGGCTATACTTTGTAATTTTTCCCGATTCAAATATCAGATAAATTGAATAAAAAGGAAGCATCGTGGAAATTAGCCTATGTTTAATTACCATTTTTTTCAAACTCTTTTTCTACATACTCATTTTTAACCATACATTCATATAATAAAATATCATGGACTTAAACGCAAAATTATTTCCTACTTTTTAACCATACATTCTTCCAAAAATCACAATTCAAAATATGGTCTCTCCCATTAATTGTCAAACAAGTGCTTAATAATTTTCACCTTCTTTCACTAATTGTTTCTTCTTAATAAATTTCTTTTCAGATCGTACCTAATTTTTTGTTCGTCAATCATTAAAAGCTATTAAAAATTATTTTTACGTTCGATCAAAATTAAACATTAGTTTCTACCACATTTACAATCACTACCATTTATCAACTATACATTATCCTATATTATTTTCCTTAAAATGTTACTAATAATTTTACATGAATACAGTTGGGAATTTACTTAATCGTGCACAACGGAAAATAAATAATTTTTCAATTCCCACCAAAGATTTGCTTTGTGATTAGATAAGAATTATATATTTGATGAATTTCACAAGCTCCTTTACTTTTCTTGAACTCGAATGATCACGATCTGCAATCCAAGCTGCCAAATTGTCCAGTCTCCAACGGTGATTCACATATAGAACAAAAATGACGACTATGATTTTTTTTTTGTGCTAGCAAGAATAATGAATTATTCCATACAATTTTCAAACTCTAGCAGCATATTAATATAAACACAAGCGGGCTTCGCCCGTCTCTTCAGCTTAACTCGGTCCGATATTTAATTAATCAAATTAATTAAATCTAGTCTATGAATTAATTAAGGAAACACTACATAAATTCTACGTATTAAAATCTCATTTCAAAATTAACAAACTTGTCAAATTATTTCAAAATTCATGTGCTAATTCCAATTAAATATATATAATATATAATTAAGTATCCCAACCCACCCACCCACCCCACCTTCCAAAAAATTTCATGAAATTAAAAGCTAGAAATCATACCTCAATCCATGGATTCACCTACCATACCCCTATCTTGCAAAAAATTTTCAAAAATTAAAAATATCAAGTCATGTGTCATCCGTGACTAATCGTGACCAAATTTGTATTCAGTTTGACTGTCTGTGACCAATTCAATCTTAATTGTGAGGTATGTGATCAAGTCACAATCAATCACAATTAACACAGAATTGTTCACAACGAGTCATAATCATTCACAATTAACACAGAATTGATTACAACCAGTCACAATCAGTCACAACTCCTGTTTTCTCCATATATGCATTATACTTGGCATTTTTTTATGATATTATCACCTATCGAAAGATTATCACTTCTACTCTTAAGCATCTCTCCACGTTGACGAGAAAGCAAATTCGAAAGAAAATAAATAAGACAGCAAGAATGCATTCCCCAATAATGTCCATGGAAGTTCATAAGTCCTGCCTGATAGGCATTAGACCAACATCTACAACAAGCGACTTATATGTCATGGAATAGCCAAAGAGAAATAAACTGCTTCTGTTATATACCTTTATTTTCATTATAAACATAACTATATCAAACATTGCCTCCCTTCATTTCCCTGCTGCATTTTATTATTGCTTTTGGCTGCACATAGTCTGTTCCTAAGTGTAGGCTAGGATCATCCACGTCTTTGCTCATAATTATCTAAATAATTATCAAACAAGAATTGATCTGAAAGTAAGGAGGGGAGGGGAGGGGAGGGGAGCTTGTATAACAACAACTCCCAAAAAACAAAAAAAATTCAACAAAAACTAGGAAACTTCTCAATCGTGCAACCAACCTCTACAACTTTGTTTTCATCAGTAGATTCACCATAAGCAAACCCCTATTCCGTATCAAATACATTGATACTAGAAATTGGTAATTCTGGGACTTTCTTGTTGCTGGGTTCAAAATAATAACAGCATTTAGATCCAAAACTAGGCACACCAACTCGTTGCAAGAACCTACAATCTGTAGCATAGTCACGGGGTCATATAAAGGACAATCGAGCCTAACAATATCCATAGATCGGATTTCTTCTGTATCATCGAAAAGAGGAGAAGTGCAGAGATCCAGAGAATCAGAGGAACGTCCCAAAATTAGGCCATAATTTGTGTGATGTTGTGCCATAATTTGGTGTTCATTTCAAGTTACGGTACTCTAATTTTCACTTCTAGTGCTAAATTTCTATTTTCTCTTGCTTAACACTTAAATGCCAAGTAAATAAACGATAGTTCTAGGGATATGTTCACTTTGTTTTTGTTTTTGGCATCCAGTTACTTCTACTTCGCATTTCTCTATCAGTAAAATGTTCTAAACTCTGTTAATGATTACATATCAGGTACACAGAAAATCCAGGATATAAGTTTTTGAACAGCGTTTCAGATTCTACACAAAAGGAATGATAAATATTAACAATGGCCAGAAATTATACTGTTAATATTCAGAAGTTAATTAGTTTGGCTGGAAATTAAACCCTAATCGGGCGAATCGAAGTTGCACCCCAACTCAAAGCACGCCCGGAGCTCTTCCAAATCATCGTCTTCGGCACATTTCCAAACCTTGAATACCTCTCGATTTCAGGTAATGAGCTCACTGGGATATTCCCCGCCCCTCTATGCCGGCACCTTGAGAGAAGGTAGAGAGAGAATGAGAGAGATTGTGGGCGGAAGAGGGTGGGCGAGTGTGCAGTGAGGGAGGGGGGAGAGAGAGAAGAAATAGGGCTTTCTGGTTTGGGAATGAATGGGATTGGCGGTGGGGCGATGAAATATGCAGATTTAAACTTTTATTAATTACTATTAATAATCTTATTTAACACCTGATTTTTGAATTATAAATTTTATCCTCTTATTTTTGAATTGTAATCTTGAAAAGAAGGGTTTTAGGTAATTTTCGCATTAATTAATCTAATTAATTAATTCGGGGCCTATTAATAAGAAATCCAATTAATTAATTATCCAACATTTGCTAATTAATTAATTGGTGGATCTCATTCTTCTAATTTTCTTTTGTGTGTAATCTATTAGGTTCTCAATCACGATACCTAACGACGTGAATTATTATTTGGATTTAATCAAAATCGTTAAATTAAAATACCCATTTTAATTTATCATTAATTGACATTCGTCGTCTTAGATTGACGTCTAGCAATGTATCAGGGCAATACATGTGACGAAAAATGTCACGTGGTGTGACAAAATCAAAGTTGTTCATTTATTGTAAAACTATAATCATTTCGTCAATATGATCCGATCGATTACGAGATATAGATTCTTGTAGTCAAACTGAAGTTTATTGGGAATAAAACTTATGTGTTTTGTTGTCCCATCGGCATTCAATGAAGCACAGAGGATTTGTAAATATAGTTGCTCATTGCTGCATTATGTGTGAAAATTAACTGTGATAATAATTTTCATCGTGCAACATATTTGGACAAGTTCACCATTTTTTTTATTACTGTCCCTCCTCATTGTTCCTGTGTACGACGTATCAGTCATTTGATGTAGAAGAAGCTAAAAATGGAAAATTCAATTCCCACGTGTAGGCATTTTCTTTATCCATGTAGCTGATTGCTCCTAGTTGTTTTCATCGATCCTTGTGAGATTGAGCAGTTCATTTGCTTTGTACTCTTGCAGATGGGTACCACTTAGTTGAGCTGCTGTTGTTTCCTAATGACACAGTGGACAACAGTCCACCAAATTGATGGCAATGGATTTTTTTTATGTGCTTCAGCATCATCTTTTCCTTTTCTCATCTCTTATTATCTGTCTGCATAGTTAGGATGTACCTAGGGTTTTTAGAGCTTTCTGGTTCATATCATAAGTTGATTTGTACATTTGTGTTGTTCTGTTTTTAACTTTAGCTGTTAAGGAAGATTATAAATATGGGAGAACTGCGAAGGATAGCATCACAAAGTATACCTGATAGAGATGGCATTCGTGCAACAGGGTGGAAGGTATGAATTCTGATTTTATGTTCTTCATCTCTGATCACATGTTAATGTAAAGCATATTTACTTATGGAAGACAAAGTTCTGCATTGCAATTAAAGTTTCATTGTGGACTGTTTGTAGCTATTATTGGGGTATCTTCCACTCGATCGCTCAATTTGGCCTTTAGAGTTGGCCAACAAGGGGTCTTAGTATAAGCATTTCAAAGAGGAGCGATTGATGAATCCTGCAAGTCCTTAAATCTATTTTTTCGCCCTTATTTCCTCTTTCTGGTCAGAACTATCTTTACTCATTTGGAATACACTGAAAATTTGTAATAATGAAAACGGAAAAAGAATAGGTATTGATTAAAAAATTTGGCTTTGTTGCATTTTAGGATTTATTTAATTAATTCAGTTAGATGTTAACAACGCTTTCCTCCATGGTGATTTATTTGAAGAGATCTATATGGATTTTCCATTAGGTTACTCACCTTCTGAGGTTTTTGGCCGAAAGGAGGAGCCTTTGGTTTGTAGGCTCCATAAGTCAATTTATCGTTTGAAATAGGCATCACGCCAATGGTTTTAGAAATTTTCTCATGCACTTCTGCCACATGGCTTCACCAATCCAAATCAGACCACTCCTTATTCACCAAAGGGTCTGATAGTGATTTTGTGGCTCTATTGGTTTATGTGGATGACATAGTCATAATTGGTGCTAATCTGCAGGTTATTACCTCCTTGAAATCCTTTCTCCATAGTCAATTTAAGCTTAAGGATCTTGGCAACCTTAAGTATTTTCTCGGTTTGGAAATTGTTCGATCCCAGTAGGGGATAGTTCTATCACAAAGGTATTATGCCTTCCAACTCCTTGAGGAAACAAGTTTCCTTGCCTGGAAGCCAGCTATTCTTCCCATGGATCTCGAAGTTCGTTTGAATTCCTTTGAGGGGGAGCTTCTGGAAGATAATTCCATGTATAGGCGACTTATTGGACGCTTGCTGTACTTGACAATATATAGGCCTGATATTACTTTTGCTGTCCATAAGCTCAGCCAGTATGTATCTCAACCACGGAAACCTCACTTAACAGCTGTTCACCACTTACTTCAGTATATTAAAGGAACTCCAGACAAGGACTTTTGTTTTCAGCAAAATCTTCCTTACAATTATGTGCATTTTCTAATGCAGATTGGGGCTCTTGCTCAGATTCAAGAAAGTCAGTCACTGGTTTCTGTGTGTTTCTTGGAGAGTCTATGGTCTCATGGAAAGCTAAGAAACAAACAACTGTATCACGATCTTCTGCTGAAGCAGAATACCGTGCATTAGCCTCCATTGCTAGTGAGCTCCTATGGATACATCAGCTTCTTCTGGATTTCCATATCACGGTAACAGGTACTATTCTGCGACAATCAGGAGGCAATACACATTGCAACCATTCCTATTTTTCACGAAAGGACCAAGCACATCGAGATAAACTGTCATTTCATAAGGGAGAAGATCAATTATGGATTTGTTAAATTGATGCCAGTTCGTTCTAGTCATCAGCTCGCTAATATATTCACCAAACCTTTGCCGGCTACTTCCTTATTCCAACTGTTGTCCAAGATGGCTGTGATCAATTTACACATTCTATCTTGAGGGGGAGTTTTAGGGTTAATTTTTAATTAAGACTTGGCACCAAAAACTGTTTTAGTTGATTAGCTGGCCAATTAATTTTCCCACCCATTTTTCCTTCTATTTATTGTAGCTCCTGTTTCATTTGTCAATTGAGATTCCAGATATTTTTCTCCCAATTCTCGATCCTTGGTTGTAATATTACGTAATGTGTTGGGTTTTAGAAATGCATAAGACAAATCTTGAAAAATGCATTTAAGAGAAACCCCGAATTCATAAGATGCTTTTCATACTCATTTTTTTCCTTATTACGGTGGGTAACGTGTTGGGTTTTATTGTAAATTTAATGCAAGTCATTCTTAGGTTTCCTTTTCCGGTTTGTATTTTGACCTTTGGCGAGGTTGTGTATTGTAGATTTTGAGATTTGGACATGCTTTGTGGTTTTTGTTGGAATCCTTTGCTTCCATCAACCAATCTACAGGGTTGTTCGGTATGTCTTTTGAAAAGTAAAATGAGCTTTTGAGACTCCAAAAGTTATTTTTGATCCGTTTGATTAATTTTATAAAAGTGTTTATTCAAATTAGAAGAGCTTTTAAATGAAGCTGCTCAAACGTAGTTTCTTCTAAAAAACCTTTCGAAATAGAAAGCTATTTTAAAAATTAATTTTTAATCAACAATACGTATAGCTTCCTCCTAAAATAGTTCTAAAGAAAACAAAAGTAAAAGCAAAAGCAAAAGTTGTGTCAAATGTGCACTACACTAAATATTTTATTAAATTTTATCAAAAATCTGATTATTGACTATATTAAATAGGGGCTGAAAATTGTGAGCAAGACCTCGTGCGGTAGCAGCTGTTTCCAGAACGAAAGTGAATATACTTTTTTCTAAGAATCCGTATTAATGTTTTGCTTACCGTTCGATCATTAATAAAAAGAGGTAGTTTATTCAATTGAAAAACGACTTTTTTTTTAGATATTATATAAAATTTACCTAGTGATCAAGCATGCAACCGACCTTAGCTCAGTTGGTAGAGCGGAGGACTGTAGTGTTATCATAGTAATCCTTAGGTCGCTGGTTCGAATCCGGCAGGTCGGATTTTTATTATTATTAGTTTTTTATATATTTTATTAGTACCATAGAGTTGTTATCTGTTGACAGCAATGTGTAAATGGCAAAAATGGTGGAAAATTGCGTTCGTTTACTCTTCTAATTCCTGTTGTTTCAAAGTTTATTCTCATCTTTTATTAATGGATGTGGAATTTAAAGATTTGTCGCCTCGGTTCTGCTGAACATCTTTTATTCCCAACTCAAATTTTGTATCATCCAACCACTTTGAGGCATGTGATCAAAAGCAAATAAAAACACAAATATGATGGGGGCGGCAATGCTACCAAGGCATGTTACAGACTCTTCA
>OU503046.1:10925061-10954267 GCA_912172775.2 Fraxinus pennsylvanica | reverse complement strand
AATCTTGAGTAATTAACGAAAAAGATTCAATAACCAATTCACCCCCTCTTGGTTAGTTAATCTTGGGCTAACACAATTTACACATTCTATCTTGAGGGAGAGGTTTAGGATTAATTTGTAATTAAGACTTGGCGCCAAAAACTGTTTTAGTTGATTAGCTGGCCAATTAATTTTCCCACCCATTTTTCCTTCTATTTATTGTAGCTCCTGTTTCATTTGTCAATTGAGATTCCATATATTTTTCTCCCAATTCTCGATCCTTGGTTGTAATATTGCGTAATGTGTTGGGTTTTAGAAATGCATAAGACAAATCTTGAAAAATGCATTTAAGAGAAACCCCGAATTCATAAGATGCTTTTCATACTCATTTTTTTTCCTTATTACGGTGGGTAATGTGTTGGGTTTTAATGTAAATTTAATGCAAGTCGTTCTTAGGTTTCCTTTTCCGGTTTGTATTTCGACCTTTGGCGAGGTTGTGTATTGTAGATTTTGAGATTTGGACATGTTGTGGTTTTTGTTGGAATCCTTTGCTTCCATCAACCAATCTACAGGGTTGTTCGGCATGTCTTTTGAAAAGTAAAATGAGCTTTTGAGACTCCGAAAGTTATTTTTGATCCGTTTGATTAATTTTATAAAAGTGTTTATTCAAATTAGAAGAGTTTTTAAATGAAGCTGCTCAAACGTAGTTTGTTCTAAAAAACCTTTCGAAATAGAAAGCTATTTTAAAAATTAATTTTTAATAAACAATACGTGTAGCTTCCTCCGAAAATAGTTCTAAAGAAAACAAAAGTAAAAGCAAAAGCAAAAGCAAAAGTTGTGTCAAATGTGCACTACACTAAATATTTTATTAAATTTTATCAAAAATCTGATTATTGACTATATTAAATAGGGGCTGAAAGTTGTGAGCAAGACCCGGTGCGGTAGCAGCTTTTTCCAGAACGAAAGTGAATATACCTTTTTCTAAGAATCCGTATTAATGTTTTGCTTACCGTTCGATCATTAATAAAAAGAGGTAGTTTATTTAATTGAAAAACGACTTTGTTTTTCGATATTATATAAAATTTACCTAGCGATTAAGCATACAACCGACCTTAGCTCAGTTGGTAGAGCGGAGGACTGTAGTGTTATCATAGTAATCCTTAGGTCGCTGGTTCGAATCCGGCAGGTCGGATTTTTATTATTATTATTTTTTTATATATTTTATTAGTACCATAGAGTTGTTATCTGTTGACAGCAATGTGTAAATGGCAGAAATGGTGGAAAATTGCGTTCGTTTACTCTTCTAATTCCTGTTGTTTCAAATTTTATTCTCATCTTTTATTAATGGATGTGGAATTTAAAGATTTGTCACCTCGGTTCTGCTGAACATCTTTTATTCCCAACACAAATTTTGTATCATCCAACCGCTTTGAGGCATGTGATCAAAAGCAAATAAAAACACAAATATGATGGGGCGACAATGCCACCAAGGCATGTTACAGACTCTTCAATTGTATCCACTTTATTGTGCTAAATACGCCATAAAAGTTTTTGATGCGTCGAATGAAAGTTTGGAGAGTGATTTGAATCCGATGGCATTACAAGAAAGTTTTAAGGATTTTCCACGTCGTTCAAGAAAGGGGGAAGCAGACCACTTCCGATACAGTCCGATCTACATGGAGGTGAACACTTGGAAGAGCCGGGACACCAATTCATTTTGTTCTTTCTAGAGGACATTTCACCAGCAAGACAATGCTGGCTAACGAGCATAACATTTGTTGGTACCAGAATTTGAGACTTCAGATGAACTTTGTGTGCTCTTACATTGCACATGAACAAAAATTTCCCTCGCCTCAAATCACGCGATATACTGGCATTCGTGTCAGTGTTGCATCTGCAAAAGAATTCACTTAGTCGATTTTGGAATGTAAAGTAGCATTGGGCAATCCTAAAGAGCTGCTTCTCATTGTAACTGTTTAGGGAACATCCATCCAGATATAGGCTTGGAGAAAAACCTCTGATTTTGACAAGGACACAGGAAATATGAGAATATCATCCTAGATTGTCCTAATTTTTTAGAAGCAAATGAGATAAGTAAAACCCTTTCGAATGCAAATTTCGAATTCTGATCAATACGGACAAGTTATTATATACTTCGTATGCAGGGTATGTCTTTCATAGACCAATCACTTCAAGACATTAGTTAAAAAAGAGTATCCAATTACAAGCATAAATTTCTTGAATAAAGACCATATGTAAGATTCTGTTTTCTTTATCAGACATAAAATGTCTCTGCTTATCACTTTAAGTAGTTTAAATAAAGTAGATGAAATTCTTATGTCGACATGGCTTCATATCAAATTCTTCCATTGGTCGACTTATCAGTTACCATCTTCCTGGCTGGACAAACCTGACTGAAGCAACATTGGGCTTTAAAGTTTAAAATACGATGAATATTGCCATGTAACAAAAGCACAAAGGATAACAGAGAATTGTAAAGGGTGCAAACATACAAGTCAATAGAAAACTTATACGGATAACACACATTTTGAAGTACTTTTGCAGAATTTATTGACAAAGGCAAGTGCAGCTTTTATTACAAGAAAACTATTATACCATATACAATTGTGAACCTATATTGATAACAACTGATATGAGCAAAAGAAAACTAGTTAGGAACAATCCAAAATGGTGGTGGTTCAATTCTCTCTTGATCGCAGTCGAACAATGGCTCTATACTTCCATCTCCTAAATTGAAGATTCCCATGTCATGACCTCCATAAGAGTAATCCTCGTCCATTCGATCCCAATAATCATCAGTGAAGTAAATGGCATTCGCCTTGCATCCTGGATGCTCCTTAACTGGCAACAAGACGGTATGATTTCCACCCACGAATAGTGCATAATCATTCAAAGATTCTACCGGAAGCCATAGTTTCTGATCAAAGTCTTGTTTATAGACATGGAACTTAACTGTTCTGTAAGGACAAATTAAGGGCTGGGATGAATGCTCAGTGAGAGTATCGCCTTCATAAACTACTTTTCCATCATACCTAACGAACTCTCCAATGTACCTCACAACTAGAAACATCTCCCCCATTGAGAAAGCCAAGTACCATTGGGATGAATATAGATCAGACGGGTAAATTTGATGGGCTTCTATCAACTTTCGAGGAGGAGGGTCTTGAATTATCATCTTCATGCTTGGCGTAGATTCACGTAAATCCCATATTTCAACAGAAGGTCCTGCCCCCAGTGCATAAAGCATATTACCATTGCATACAATGTCGTAATATGACTCAATTTCACCACCAAAGCCCGTCCATCCAGGGTCTCCTAGCCTACAGAAAGCGAGCTTCGACTTGCAATGCACGTTGTACATAATTATCACCTTACAGTCTGCGTCACAAGATGATGGATTTGCAGATAAAACAGCCTTCACGACAGAAAGTTGTCGAAGAGTTTTTGAAGAGTGGGAAACTGAATAATCCCAAGACTTGTAATGGATTTCGAAGACTTCGTTCTCGACTTCACGGATGGTATGAATGTGCGGAAAAGTCTCTTTTCCTGGAAGTTGATGAAAGAATCCTGTAATGATATTGAGGAGCATGGGATCGGCCTTTTGGTCCAGAAGAATTAGCCATCCATGAGATGAACCCACAAAACGGAAATTTTGAAATTTTTCGATGTCGACCTCAAATTGATGTTGTACCTTTTTCGTGAGAGTGAAGAGGCAAACATTATTTTCTTCTTGAACGGGAAGCATAAGAAGGGGCGAATGGATGTTGGGACATGACATCTCGAACAACTCCATAATAATAAACTAAACTGAAATTTTCTCAGATGATGAATGCATACAAATTCAGTAGAGTACTGAATATATAGAGACGCCCAATAAAGAATCCCAGTGGAAATAGGAAGGTAATCTATTAGTTTACAACTGGCATTATGAAAATATAATAGGAAATATTCAAATTAGGAAACCCAAAAGGATTCTGTTGAATTCTCAATTGTTTCCATATCCAATCTCACGATAGAATTTGTGCTTCATCTCAGTACGTTTTGGAGAAGGTGAAATACAACTAATAAGTTGTAAGATAATATGGTTTCAAATTTAAATAATGTTATTCATAGTTAACAAACATTTTAAAATTTGCACATTAATATTAGATTTTGATTACGATCGGAACAATTAACCCTATCATCTTTTTAGTCGAATGAGAATAACTCAATTAACATCTGCTCGCATTTATGCGGAATGATGCATTTTGTAAAATCGTTCTCATTGCTAATCGATAATTATTTCAAGTTCGAAATAAAGTAATAAGGTGTCACAAAATTAGTTTGACGTTAGATTTTTATTAGAGAAAATTGCAGTCACGGTATCAAACATTTCATTTAATTGTAGACTTTGTCCAAACTTTTCATTTGTGTCACCCACGGTACCAAACCTTTAAAAAACTCGCATCTGGAGTCCAAATTGACAGAAACCATTAGTTTGACCGTTAGTTGACCAAAAATTAAAGGTATGACCAATTGTTGACAAATTTTTTAAGTGCAAATAGGTAACTTTACATTTTTTTCATATAAAAAAAAAACTAAAATAAAATAATTAAATCAAAAACCAAAAAAACCATATTATCTTCTCCACCTTGGGGTCCTGGTTTTGGATTGAGTGGGGTGTGTGTAAGTAGAGAAAATAATAGGAGTTTTTTGGTTTTTGATTTAATTATTTTATTTTAGTTTTTTTTTATATGAAAAAAATGTAAAGTTATCCATTTGCCTTAAAAATTAGTCAACAATTGGTTAGATTTTTAATTTTTAGTCGACTAACGGTTAAATTAACGATTTCTATCAATTTGGACTTCGGGTGCCAATTTTTTAAAGATTAGGTACCATGGTTGATACAAATGAAATGTTTGGATAAAGCCTAAACTAAATAAAAAGTTTGGTACCGTAGCTGCAATTTTCCCTTTTTATTATATAGATTGGAAATTTTATTTTTCCTTATTTTTACTCCAATCCCTATAAAAAAATGAAACATACAAATTGGCCCCAAATTCGTGAATTATTGTAATCGACTTCTATGCAACAAAAATGTTTTTCTCCTACTTGACATATTGGCCCAGGGAATCATAAGACGAGATTTCTCAAATTACAATTAAATCCTTGTACTTCTCATTAATTGCAAATAAAGCCCATTTCATGTTTTAACAATTGAATTGTGATGTGTGATGCTCATAAAACTACAAAAAAAAAGGAAATTGACAAACAATTGCAAATATTGATTATCTTCAGCGTGGAAGGTAAATAAGGCAGATTTTTTTGGGTATTTCGGAACACAAAGGACAAGTCCCGGTGACCTTCACTACAAACGTCAAGAAATACGAACTTAATAAGAGAATAGTATAACTCGTATTATTAAGAATTACACAGAGAAATTTTCAATTTCTAGCTAGGATTACAAAGAATAATAAATGTTTTTGAAAAATGATTGAGGTATTGAACTGAAAAAGACAAAGGGTCAAACTGGGTTCAAATTGTGGTCGAATAAAGGTCAAACCGTGATTGATCCAATTTAATACATTTATATCTCACGAAAAAATTGACACGTAATTTAATTTTCCATATTAATAAATATTTATAGACAAAACCTCATTAAACTCAACTTCGTTTAGTTTTCATTATGTCCACTTTAATATCTATAAAAATTGAGGCAAACAATGTAATAAAAGCTTCAAAAGATGATGACCTAATAAAATTGACAAGTAATTTAATTTTCCTTATTAATAAATATTTATAGACATGACTTTCATTTTCTAATAGGACAAAAATTCACTTATAAAATATAAAAAGTTATAAATAAAAAATTCACTTATGTGTAAAAATTACTTATAAGTAAAAAACTAACTTATAACTGTAAAATTATTTATTAAGTAAAATTAAAATTAATTTATATGTAAAATTACTTATAAGTAAAATACCACTTATCAATAAAAAGATTTCATACAAAAAATTATTAATTGAAAATTTCACTAAAGTGATGTACATATTTACTCCATATTGTTTACATGTGCTACTTTTTTTTTTTTTTTTAATAAATGGGCATATATATAATTTATTCTTTAAAAAAAAGTTTAAATCGCTAGATAATAAACTCTCAAATATAAGTTGGATTATTTTAGAAATCGTATAACCATAAATTTTATCGATTTCAATGTCCTCGGCTCTTTGGGTTTTGGTGTGGTTAGAACATTAAGTGCATTCAATGTTGTCAACAAGAAATGCAACTTGATATGCCATCTTCGAAAGTTAGCTCCACCGAACCTTACCAATTTGACAAAATCGACTGCGAAGTCTCAGAGAGAAGACAGGATGGTGCCATTGCAAAACTTGAAATATCATCTTAAGATTGTAGGAACTATCTCCATTTGCCGAGGCAAAAAGTAGATGAAGGGAGAAAAAACATGTTGAACTTTAATTAAGATGAAGAAACTTGGGTCCAATGCACATGTTGACACTTTCCTTAAGGCACATGTAGGAGGTCTGGAATTTTATTTTCTAAGAAATTGAAAATCCCTTCGTACCTCAAAGAACATTTTAAAGTTTGACGAATTCTTGTCTTCTGTCTTTGGATACTAAGGGTCTATTCTCTTTACCATTTTTAAACCGTTTTCTGTTTTTGATTTTTCAAAATAGTAAAAACGCGTTCTCTTTCCTATTTTCGAAAACGCGTTTTTAAAACAAGTTAAAAATTTATAAAGAAAACACAAAACGACAAATTTGTCGTTTTGGGTGTTTTCAGTTATAATTTGGCCAAAATTTTCAAAACTTGTTTTCGTTGTTTTCAATTATTTTCAACCCAACCACCACTGTTGCTGCCTGCAAACCACCACCAACCGTCGTCGTTCTTTTTTCTATTTTCGAAAACGCATTTTTGAAAACAAGTTAAAAATTTATAAAGAAAACCCAAAAAAATTTGTCGTTTTTGGTATTTTCAGTTATAATCAAGTCAAAATTTTCAAAACGCGTTTTGGATGTTTTCAAAACAATTTTTCTAAATGCCAAAAAGAACAGATTTTCAACAATCCCAAAATGAACAATTAAAACACGAAATCCAAAATGAATTCAAAACTCAAAACACAAAATTGAAATACAAAGAGAACGGCCCATAATCCTTTCATAGAGTCGCTTGAGACATCCTGGAAGTCGACAACCAATTTTGAAATATTAGCTAAAGAAGAGTGACAGAGAGATGAAAAGATTAGCATAAGCCCCTTGAACAAGATTAAATGTCAGATTATGTTTTCTTTATCAGGCATTAAACATCTCCATTCATCACTATAGACTAGAGTAAGTAATGTTGGTATAATTTTGAGCATTTCATTATTACTCTTGTATTGAACACTCGAAGTATGTAAGATTTTGCATGGCAGATTGTTCCTACAACATGTTGAAGTTAAAAGGTGAAAAATGAAAACCAGAACGGGAAACTTCTAAACTACAAGAGAGAAATTTTCGTTCAATTTTTTTCGGCAAATAATGTGAAGAAGCCACAAAATAGGCTCGAATCTGTATTTTCTGGCTTGGAACTTGGAAGCTAGGTGAGTATCCACCTAGAGTGTCTTTAAGTTTTTGAAGCAAATGAAAAAAGTGAAATCCTTTTCTTTCTCGAATGCCATTTCAAATTCTTACCAGTTTACTCTTTTCTAGAGCAATATTTTGTTGGCTTGTTAATTTCTCCGTTTACCACTATAAGTAGGATAAATAAAAGTGTATCAACTATCAAGTAATGCTGGTAATTGTTTCGAGCATTTCATGAATACTCTTGTATTGAGATGGGAACCTATGGAAATTCTTTCAATTGTTCAAGTGATCGTACAATTTCATTTGATATTCTTATTTGCTAGCAAGGGTTAGCCACTTCATGATACGAAGTTGGAAGTACAGAGTCTCAAGTACTTTTCAAGAATTTAATGACAGATAATTTCAGATTCTGTTACAAGAAAAAATCTAATCCAATGTATAACTATGAAAATAAAATACTGATAACAAGTGATTCGAGTAAAAAGAAATAAAACAAGTAGAAAAATAAACTAGTTAGGTACAATCCAAAATGGTGGAGGCTCAATCCTTTCTTGATCGCAGTCCAACAATGGCTCTATACTTCCATCTCCTAACTTGAAGATTCCCATGTCGTGACCTCCATAAGAGTAATCCTCATCCATTCTTTCCAAGTAATCATCAGTAAAGTAAATTGCATCCGACGTGCATCCAGGATGATCCTTAGCCACTACAGATATGGAGTGATTTCCACCCACAAATAGAGCACAACCATTCAAAGATTCCACTTTCTGATCAAAGTCGAGTTTGTAGACGTGGAATTGAACTGTTTTGTAAGGACATATTAAAGTATTGGACGCGTAATCAGTTAGAGTATCTCCCTCGTAAACTACCTCTCCATCGTACCTAACAAACTCTCCAATATACCTCGCAACAAGAAACATCTCCCCGGAGGAGAAAACCAAGTAACATTTTGAAGAGTAGAGATCAGAAGGGTAAATTTGATGGGCTTCTGTCCAATTTGGAGGGCAACGAGCTTGAATAACCATCTTTCTTCTTGGAGCAAATTCATCCAACTCCCATACTTCAACTGACGGTCCAGCTCCAAGTGTATACAATGTATTAGCATTACATAAAATGTCATAATATGACTCAATTTCACCACCAAAGCCAGTCCATCCACTTTGTCCTGGCCTGCAGAAAGCGAGCCTTGACGTGCGAAGAACGTCGTACATGATTATCACCGTGCAGTTTGTGTTGCACGGTCGACTGGTAGACAAAACAGCCTTTACAATCAGAAGTTTTCGAAGAGTTTTCAAATCGTAGAAAACTGAATCATTCCTAAATTTGTAATGGACTTTAAAGACATCGTCCCTGACTTCTTGGATGCTATGAATATGTGGAAAAGTCTCTTTCCCAGGGAGTTGAAAACTGATTCCTGAAAAAGGATTCAAGAGAATGGGATCGGCTTTCTCGTCCAAAAGCAAAAGCCATCCATGAGATGACCCTACAAAACGCCATTCTTGAAGCTTTTCGAAACGAGCTTCAAGTTCAAATTCTCTCTTATTTTCAAGACTGAAAAAACAAACATTATTTTCTTCTTTCATAGGAAACATGAGAAGTGGTGAATGCATGTTGGAACAAGAAACCTTGGAAGGCTCCACAGTAAACAGATTTCTCTCTTAACGATGTATACAGATTGAGGAGACGTACGGTATTTAAATATGTATAAGACAGGATTTAAATATTAATTAATTATATGAGATTATTTACCTTTCTGGCTTTCTGGAATTAATTTTTAAATTTAATAACGAAATAGGGACTATATTAGTAAAAAAAATTAAATGCATAATTTAATAAACTTTGATCTAATGTTACCCTATTGCTTAGCACTGGTTTACGTAGCAGCGGGGATCATTGTCACATTGTCAAGTGCATAAACATGTATTATAATTATGTCGGACTATATGACAGTGATCATTGTCATTATATCATATAGACTGATTCTAAGTATCAATGCAGTTGAATAACATTATTATTAATCTAGGTGTCTCCAATTCATTATTCAGATTTTAATAAATTCCATTAAAATTTAAGTGTCTACCATAAATACTGAATTCTTGAGGATTTCATTAATTGAAAAGACTTAAATAGATATTAATGGATTTTGAAATTACAAATATACATAGCTAAATCCTTAATTAGGAATTCTATCTGTGATTTTGAATCAAATTAAATTGCTTCGAAATAGTTTGATTTATATTTCAATTTTTATAAATCGTTTCAAACCATTAAACTGAACCGTGTTCGTCCCTAGATAGAAATAAAAGAAATTAATAGAATTATAAAATATAAAAATAAATAAATAATAGTAAAATATCTTAATTTCAATTCTCATTCTAACCGGAGATAAATGCAAAGGTAGAATTGGGTTCTTGTTTTTATTAGAATTTGGAATCGAAGTTCTATTTTGGGCAACTAAAAAAAAAATAGTTCACTATTCAACAATTAAGCACGTTTTTAATAATAAAATAAATAGTGCATATTATTAAGTAATACTCGACACAGAACATGATTTAATTCATAAGATTGTGATTTATAATCTTCTTATCAGCGCCTATACATCCATCAATGAATGTCAACTCTTTCACTGGCCAAATTCATTTTTTTCCCTGAAAAAATTGTAATGCTTCTGTAATATTGATTGCCGAAAGATGAATTCAGCTGTTATCATTTTTATTTTTACATGTTTTATATATGTATTTTGCAAAGAAACTAAAGAAAAGTACATTCTTTCAAATTGAAACAGGTGAGGAACAGAAAGTTGGTAGATGATATTGATCTACAAACCCAAGTTATTCTTGATGATGCTATCTATTCGGTCTAAAAACTCGAGTTACTCAAGGCTAGGTATGCTTCTTTGACAACGATATTTGATATCTAGAATCTTTGTTTTTGCCACTTTACGTTCAACGAACTTTGCATCTATTCAAAATAGAATGTGTTTAATAGCTTAAATGTCGTTGAGAGTTTCTAATGTTTCTTTTCGATTTTTTTTCATCTCATTCTTGCAGCATTCTGCGAAATAGCGGAAAAGAGTTTGAGCATAGGTGGCTTTTAGAAGGATCTTTTTTTTTTTTTATCGGTAAATATAGAATTATATAGATCAAAACTCATTTACAAGTATACCGAGCATACCCCGGACTTACAAAATCCCTACTAAATCATAAGATGTACCAACGACACAAGACTCAAAATGGATCAAAACATTAGGATATAATATAAACATAATTTTGTATACATGTGTTTTAATCCATCTCACAATACTATTGGAGCATGGGCTAAAATCTTCAAATATCTATTTATTTCTAGTCATCCAAATGTTGTAGACGGCTAGCTAGTGCGATTCTCTTGGCTTTACATTGCCAAGAAGTCCCCCGAGCCTCCTTTTTAATCAACTTTAATGAGCTTGCTAACGTAAACATTGAGCGTGTAATACTCATCCACTTTCGGATATGTCCCCACAATGACGCACTGAAGACAGGCGAAAAACAAGCGCTGGCTGGTTTCCTCCATCTGCCACCAAAGATGCAGTTTCTGTCAATCTCCAAGTGCTGTAGTTCATCCTTGGTAAGTAGCTTTGATTGACACTCAACAAAAGGATAAAAGAGTGCTTTGGTGTGATGAATCCTTTCCACATCCACTGCCCAGGTTTTTGTAGATCCCTTTGGCTGAAAATAATCATAAGATTGTGGTATTTTAAGGTTGTCCCCACTCTTCCATTTCGCCAATAGCTGGATGGCTGCCCGTTCGCTTCCCTCATTTTGGATGAACAGGTCCCAAATGGTCAATAGTTTCTTAAGCAATGAAGAGTCATCTCTTAGGTGTCCACTCCCAAATTGAAGCCTCTCGTAAGTACACATGATTGACCCAATGGACCCAAAGAGTGTCCTTATCATGAAGTTTCCAAAGAGATTTTGCAAACAATGCATTATTCCAACTCTTGATGTCTCGAAATCCCAAGCCTCCTTCACTTTTGGGAAGACACACATTCGCCCTAGCAACTAGTGGCTTTTGGGAATTCCAAAGGAAGTTCCTACAAAGTCGTGTAATTCTCAATGTAACCTCAGCCAGAATTGGTAATACAGATAACCAAAAACATTCCACTCCTTGCAAGACGGCTTTCACCAATTCGGCCCTTCAGGCGTATGCCAATGAAATACGTGTCCGTGTGTTAATGTATGCCGTAATCTTATCCGAAAATGGTGCAAAATGATTAACTTTCATTTTTTCGGCCGTGAGTGGTATCCCCAAATATCTAAATGGCATGGTCCCCTTTGGCAGCCCACAACATCCTAAATTACCTCCAAATCTGCCCCATGAATGCCTGCTGTATATAGATTGGATGTATTCACATTGGATTCTTTACCTTCGTTTTGCTCTCTATACGTAGGATTATGAATTTGGGTTACTGTTTTAATCATTATTATCAATTTTGATGGTTGCTTGCCAGGAAATGCTTGGTCGTTAGCTGCAAATATAAGATTACTTTTGGCATTATTAGAGAATGGAGCAAGATTTTGGGTGATATGTGTTTTCACAATATTGAGTGGTTTGAGCTCTATTGCCTAATATACTTGTTCTTATGGCTTTAGTTTATCATTGTACATTCAAATGCTCAGACGATAAGCAATGCTACATATACCAGGAAAATGAACAAATGGGTTTATAGAATGCCACATGCCAACAATTTTTTGGATATTGGACAAAAAATAAAGTTTTAACAATCAATCAGATGTTGCCATCTCAGATCCTGTAAAATTGTCTATGCATTTCCCATGTACAAGTATCATTTCTGTTTGACGATTCAGAACTGATTAAAGGGAAGAGCTTGCACAAAATACGTATATCAAAATCTCAACTAGATAACAACTGCACAGAGATGTATGCACCAAACCATTTTAAGAAGATCTGAGATGAGCAACATGGCAGGCTGCTCTTCAAGTTTGTAAATGTATCTCCAACACGTTATAAATCATATGATTTTTGTCTTTGTAAAAACAAAGTTTCTTTGGCCTTGTATCCTTTAGTCGTTTGGGCAACTTTAAACAGTGGTGTAAGCTTCATTGTTTTGAAATTACAAATGCTTACTCAAATGGTGTTTGATTTGGTCATCCAGCGGATCACAAATGTCCTACTTCGACACATTCATCTGGAAAGAAACGGCCACTTTAAAGCAGAAAATAATGGAGGAATTACATTCTGGGCCTTTTATTTTGTACCATGTGCATCCGTCTCTTCACGTGAGGATGCAACCTGGTGCCTTTTTATCACCTCAGGAAGTATATTGTTATGATAGTGCTGGTTCCATGGACAAGATGTAGCTGATTGATCACAGCCGTGTCGTAGATATTACAAGTTGCTTGATCACAACTGTAATTCAATTTTACCCTAATTTTTCATAAAAATAGATAGTTGTCGTTAGAGTTTATATATACTCATCAAAGTGGAAGACGTTACAGAAAATAGGGTACGCAATTTTCTTTTTGAATTTTTCATCATCTGCAGTGGCGGATGAGAACATTCTCACATTGAAGCAAATATCTATATATCTTGCGTATTTTTATTTTTATTTTTGTCTTTTTTCCTTCTGCAATTTGTTTTTTTTTTTTGGTTCTAAACATCCTCTCCGTTGCTACCTCCAGATTTTGCTGCAGTTACTCTTATTGCTTTAGATGATCACGATGCAAAGACTAAAAAAATATAAATTGGAGGTGTACCACATCTCAATCTTTGCTACCTAACTCACTTGAGAATGTTGCTTGAATATTCTTTTATTTATTACATGTTTTCCAGGTTTCCGACAAAGGAGTGATGCAATAAAATCTAGGTGAATGAGTTTGTAAGATTTAGAGTACCTGCAAGAGAATCTTCGGAAAAAGGAATATGCTATGCTTCCTACTAGACAAGAAAAATGGGTTTCTCTACAACATCATTTGGTCTTGCCTGCTGGTAAGATGATGATTTAGAAGGGGAAATCAAGCACCTAAAAGATGTGGACTTGCTGTACTTCGGGGAATTTCCTGATGGAGAACCTGCGATCCTTCAAGAGATCTTATCAAATTTCCCTAAGTTTATTTTATTAATAATTTTGAAGATCTGAGGAGTTTGCAGATTGCTGTTGAAAAGTTGTTTTACCGTAATGTTATAAAGAGTAAGATTACATCAAAGACGATATGAACATAGTTGCCTTTTACAGTTATCCAATGCTTACTATATCCTTGGCATTGTTTCTTCTCTCTTTCTAATACTAGCCTGGCAAGGCTCAATTGCTAACTTGTAACGTCACTTGCTGCATTTTTTGAGATTAATCTTCTTCATAGCGTAAAATATAGTGAAAGTTGCAGGTGGTGTTTTAATTACCTTTTGAGCTTCTCCTGCCCAATGGCATAATACTTCCTGGCGATAGTATAGGCCAACCTGGTTCAAAGACTGTTAGCATGAAGTCCACTTTGGTTTGATCGATGACCTTCTCCTTCTGAAAATTTTTCCAGAAACTTTCTCAGAATGGAACTCCCGGATTGCATTTAGCAATTTTTTCCTCGCATGATTGCAACCATGACAGAATCAGGTTCAACTGAGCAAATAGAATTCTTCATTTTGAACAGCCAGAACTCCCTACCGAAGAACCTGACCAGTCCCTTTCAGTGGAGAATATATGCATCACTGGAAGAGAATTCTGTTTCAAAAAATATAAAAGCAGAACAAAACGTACAGCGTACAAGGAGAGACCTGGCATCAACTCAAATAGCCACCTACTGATTGGGAAACTGCTCCTGGTTTCAATTCCGCCTGTGGTACATTTGGATTCCATACACTGACAGGAATTTGTTGATTTGGAACTGGACCACAACTTTTTTTGTCGTCGAGTTTTTTATAAGCATTAACTAGTGGGACTTGCATAACTACACAAACTATAATACAAACTTAACAAATCTCTATATAGTCGAATACAAAAACAAAGGAGGCAACAAACCGATTTTTCATCATTACATTACACTTCATACAATAAAAAAGAACATAAAAAAGGGTATATTGCTTAGTGCTTGAGCTCCTTATATGGATTCAAACAGGTCTGCATACTGAATTTAAAATGTCACTGCAACATATAACATCCAACATAATCAATATGTGCTCGTAAATATATACATAATCCGTCTTCTCATTTTTCATCACAGCAAAACTTATGCATGTCAAAACATTTTTAAGAGAATCAATGACAAAATTTAATTCTACAATTAAATGACTCTGTTCATGTAATCACCTATTAAAGTATATTAATAAATATAATACAGCTGGGAACAGTCAAAATTTAACCAATGTTCACCCTACCGATATCATTCCCAGTAATCATTTATACTACTGCGAATGAAAAAACAAAAAAGAATAGAATGTGATCACTCACATTTACCAACAAGCACAAGACAATTACCTGCGTCATTGTGATGCTAGTTGCTATCCAACCTTGACTTCTACTGGGCTTTTGGTTTTTGAATCTTCACATAGGGGAAAAATCCTAGAAAGTGCTTAACTTTTGGATCCCACTCACGTTGTTGAGCTCGGCAGTACATCAGGAATGTATTTGCAAAGTATGAGTTAAAACCCATCAAGACATGCCACAGTGCATGACCCTGAGGATTGAAATACCAGTGCAATATGTGGTTGCAGAAGAAATGGTCAACTACCCAACACAGACTCCCAACTAATAGAGTGATCACGTACAACTTTGCCAGCCACTTAGCCGATTTATCTTCTGTCAGAATGTAATATTTGTATGCCCGAGGAACGCAAAGAAGACAAAGCAGAACGTAGTGCACCTTAAAACCAATATCGAAGTGGAGCTGTGAGTGTGCAAAAGCAAATACCGCACCATAGAGGAACAAGAAGGTGGGCATCGTACTTCGATAATGCCAATCTGGTGAGTACAGGATGTAGATATAAAGGAGCATTTCCCACACCATAGGAGTTTCATCACCTTGCTGTTGCCTGGAAACATAAAATTCTAAATGATTGTTGATTGCATCATTTGATTGAACTGGCCAAAAACATAAAACTGAAGCTACTGTAAACGAGTAGTCTTGGCAAACAGAATAATATTCCCATCGACAGCGCCCTCAACGAGTTTGGAAGTTAAAAAACAAAAGTATGTCTCATTTTTCCAGAATGCAAGTCTTGTTCTTCTTAGTCAGACTTAACAAAGAGCTTAAAGTTAAAGCACCAATTTAACCAAACTACAAATTCCAAGATATTCTATTGTCAAACACATGATATAAATCATAATGCCCTATTAAGATGGTACTACTTCAGAATTTAGAGAAGAACTAAGAAACAATTATGATCAAAATCTTAAAAGGATCAATTCCTGAAATTGAGCAAATCCATCATACACCACATTAAAACAATGTGTCCTGGAAAAAGCAGCCAAAGTCCAAATGACAACTAGACAACGAGCAGATGCAGAATGAAACTGTTAGACAACTAATAAATTAAACAGAAATATATATCCAAACCAAAACAGTGGTCTGATGCTTAAAGCAGACAAACGTTTCATAAACTAACAAATAAAAGAGCAGCTTTCAGTCTAGTGGTGGGAGACTAACAAGGGCTATGGACTTCTCATATTTTATGGTGGATTTGCCTATGACTGGAGGAGATTTTACTTTGTCATCTAATTGGGATCAACCTATTCAATCTCGAATAGACTAGTTCTTAGTCAGTGGAGAGTAGGAGGCTAAGTACTCATATGTCGCTTAGAGGAAATTAGGACGGGTGTACTCTAATCATTTCCCTATTTTGTTATCGGGAAATATGAGGGGTAGTGGATGAAGACCTTTTAGGTTTGACAAATGTAATTAAAAGTAGAAGATTTTGGGAGCGAGAATAGACTTGGTGGGCCTCCCATGATTTCAGAGAGTCTCCCAATTATGTGTTGGACTAGAAGTCAAAGGGGATTTAAAGAGGTGGAATGAGGATGTGGTGGGCAATGTCAACTTTTGTCAATGCAATGTCTTTTAAACATAGAAGAGTTGGATAGGCGGGATGAGAGTCAAAGGTTGATTGGGGAGGAGAAGAAGAGTGGAGTATTAAGAGGAGAGCTGGAGAGGTGGTGGAGATGGAGGAAATTACTTGGTGCCAGAAATTTAGGGTCACATGGTTGAAAAGGGGGCCATAAGGTCGCTAATTCTAATAGGCACAATAATTCTATCACAATGTTGGAGGTAGATGAAGTTACTTATGAGGACCTACTGGATATTGGGACCCAAATGGTGAGACTTTATCAGAATCTCTATCGGGAACAGTTTGAGTAGAGGCCAGAGTTGGAGGGATTGGATTTTTTGATGAAATTAATGAAGTGATGTTTAGTATGAAAAACAATAAAGCCCCAGGATCGGACGATTTCTCGTTTTCATTTTATAAAGCGTGTTGGGACGTGGAGCGACTAGACATTATGGATGTTCTTACTTATTTTTTTGAGTGTGGCAGGTTCTTAAGAAGTTCTAATGCTACATTTATTATGTTGATTCCTAAGAAATGGGGAGTGACTGATATTAAAGATTTTTGCCCTATTAGTTTAGTCAGTGAGGTGTACAAAATTATTAAGAAAGTTCTAGTGGATAGATTAAAGGAGGTGTTGGAGAAAGTGGTGTCTAATCGGGTCCCACATCCCACATTGAATTAGGTCAGAGATCCAACCCAATCATCTTCCCAAGTCTCTCGTCTTCTCCTCCCCTGTTATCTTCTTTCTTCCCCTTCCGTCTATTCTTCATTCTGCAAGTCTAGAACCATGAATCCAGAAGCATAAACAACACTCTACCTCGCTATAGACATGGACACAAACCCAAGGTGCAAAACCAATATCTATGTTCATCTTTCTACAAACCCAAAAATTTGTCTTGTCCCTTTTGCTACCATGTCCAAGTGCAAAATGAAAGATCTGATCTATATCCCGTGTGTATTATATCGTGTCGACTTGGATACTTCTCCATTTTTGAAGAGTCCAAGCATCATAGCCAGTGATTAAAAAAAAAGCTTGGGAACACCAAATACATTCAATCAAAACCATAAGATTACTTTTGAACCTTTAAGCTTCTACCCTTGAACGATCAAAATTTGAAGTGAGTACTTGCACCCTCAAATTGTTTAAAATTTAATTCACAATCCTATATTTCTATATCATCCTCATTTTTTTTTATAATGCAATAAAATCCCTATACTGGTATGTTACACAGTTTATTGATCAATAGAACACGAAGCAAGCAAAAAGTAGCATGAGAAGCTAGACCATAGCTGGACTGATTTTGCCTCTAAACTTCATTTGGTAATGACAAGAGAAGAAAACATAAAGTATAAATACATCGAATCAAAAATAAAATAAAATCAACTTAGTTTCCATGTAATAGATGTCCACTTTATAAACCTCCGAACAAGACCCATTACACATTTTAAAGAAGTTCCACATCCACAAGCCCTCACAAGGTAATAAGAAGGAAGAACAAAAAGAGAAAACAGACACAATACTAATGTAAAAATGAATTTCATGTATGACTCAATCATTTGATTCAAAAAGATGTCTCTACCATATTTAGCTTTTATTTGACGATATCAACATACCTTATGAATAAATCAAAAATGAGATTATGCTCATGTAGAATTTTTGCAATAATCAGCCATTGGCTTTCCTTCTCTTTCTAAATATACATTGAAATTATTTTAGTGTTTCTTTGAACATTACTAAAGAATTCTAGACTTGGCGTGTTATTTCTTTCTTTGCAAACTCAGACACACAAAATGATATGCTATCACCGCCAAACAAAAATTTTAGCAAAATTTATAATGTAAATGACCATAAAAGGTCACTGCAGCCTTTCAAGGCCAACTCAACAAGCAAAGCAAATTGAGGATAACATAAATTAAAAACTTACAGCTGCTGCAACGTGGAGTGATATAACACGCTCCCAATAGCAAGTATCATGTTAGATATGTGAAGGATGCTGAATCTTTTCTCAAATCGTTGGCTCAAGGAAATCACGAGACCAATGAGTGCTAAAACAATGCTTGGAACATTCGAGATCGTGTTGAAAAATTCGGCAAAATAGGATGAGTAGATATAATTAGGCTCACACCAATCATGTTTTGATGTGACGGGACCCCAAAAGCTTGATATTTCATCAGCCATTGCAATATATTAGGGCCCAAAATATAACTGCTCTGCAGAAGAACTTTTCAGGATGCTGCTGATCTAAAATCCTACAAATGATTTTAAGTGACAACTAACGTGAATATATATAGACTTAGTCAAACAAAACTAAAATATATCGCAAAACAATCACTTTTACCAATGTCTAAAAGCTGACAAAAGGAATAGAACTATACATCAATTTGTAGATCCAGAGTATTAGATGGTTCAAGACACGCCACAAAATTATGTAGAAGTGCTTAGAGGGTGTTTATTTACCACAGTGGAGACATGAGAGAACCCGTCACTAGTGCAATGAAATTAAGCACAAGACAATGGTGAAGTTATACCTTTCACCATCATCCTCCAATCTAAATGATCAACATATATATTCACTGATGATAAATTACTTCAATAATCAGCTTTTATGAAAAAAGTGTTAATAGGATTCAGTTCATGCATACATTAAACCGCAGATATAACAGATACCAAGTCAGCTATTAAATATGAAGCTTTAAGAGATCAACTGAAAATAAACCCTGCCATTTACACATGAAACAAGAATCTAGACCAGATTAAATGGAAGCAGGTCTTTGCTGATATTTTTTTCTTTTTTTGATAACCGTGGATGTCCGGACCAGTTTGCGCGCACCTCGACTAATTCTACAGAGTCCTGAAGTTTACGGCCGAGTACTCACCTAAGTGGCGTGAGGAGATTCGAACTGGTGACCATTGGGGAGCAAACCCAAGGTCTGACAAATTGAGCAACCCCTCAAGGTCTTTGCTGATATTAGCAGCATATTATCTTAAACATAGAATTTGGATTCTCCACACAAGTCAATGAAATCAGGAAAGTATCACATTATACTGATTTCAATGTGAAGTGTGAATTTTATAGTTTGATGCTAGCATAATTCAGATCTGCAACTCTAATCTATGGGCGTGTTACAGTAAATTTCTCCTTCTTTCTTTTTTGGCAAAGCAGTGTAGTTCGGGAAGTCCACAACTTTTATAGCTGATTTGGTACTTTTGGACAAATCTGATTAAGATTTAAATTTTACTTTAAAAAAGTGAAATGGCGACTACAAGCTTCTGCACACTTAAATCGTATTGTTCTTTCACAAGTTGCAATTCTAGTGAATATTTTGAGAGTGAAAGTGTAAAAAATCACCAAATTAAATGACCAACGTTTAAAGTTCTAACTTTTTTCTTTCCTCAAGACACTAAATTTCCATACGAGTGCCAAAATTAGTTCAACAATAATCTAATCTACAGACAATGTGTGTAGATAAATAAGTAAAGCCTCCATACAAACATATACCAGAAATTACATGTAAATCCACGAAACCTGCATGCTTTGGTTATATAATCCTATCAGATTGCAAATTTTCTTCCATCAAACTTAAAAATAAAAAATTAATTCACCACCACATTCACCGCAACAAACCCCCATGCCAACCTATCCCCGCCCCCTCTCACACACAAAACCTAAAAAATCACAAATTAAAAAGTAATAAAAAAAATAAAATCATATAAACAAAACGATTATGTAATTAGTGCTATTTACCTTCGAAAATCAGATCTGATTAACGCCCAATTCAACGCAGACGAACCTTTTATATTCGATTTATATGTGCGTACGTTATTCAATATACCGACGTTAGTACTAGAGTGGAGGAGAATGCGTGACTAAAATAAGACGGAAAAGTTTTTGGTTCGTTGGATGATTGAAAATGAGATATTTTTTAAAAGAGAAATGCTACATCTCCCGTCCATGTGGCGTTAATAATGTGACATTAAATGATAGGTGAAATTAATATATCATTTAACTAATCATTTACATCCACGTAGACTATGGATGAATAACATTTTTCTTTTTAAAAACAATGATTATATCACCATAATAATCTCAACTCTTGTGTTTGAGTTCCATTAGGTTTCCAAGTGCTCAATCTGAATCAGACATTTTTCTATTTTTTATTGGGTTTACTTATGAAATTTAAGCTGCGTGTGAGAATTAAGTTTGATAACACATTTGAAGAATATATACCGTTGGGGTTACCTCACTTGAACTTTAGGTCAAGATGGTCATCTTGTCGCTTACTTTAGAGAGATGTTAAATAAGGCTCGACAAAAGTATTTTACTTATGACAGAGTCGTATGTCATTGTCCAATCTCTTCATCATTCGCGATATTATTTATTTCCTACGGAGTTTGTTCTTTATTCCTGACTATCAAGCTCTTCGTAACCTTAATTCCCAGCATAATTTGAGTGAAGGACATCTTAAGTAGGTGAGTTTCTTGCATATTTGTCCTCCACCATTAGGTCGGATTTGAAAACAAAGTGGTTGACGTTCTTAGTCGTATCACTATAAGTCTATAACGCTTCATTCTATGAGAAATATTGTGGTGGGATTTGAGCGCTTGAAAGTTGATTTTCCCAATTGTCTTGATTACGACATCATCTTTCAGGAACTCTTAGCTAATCCTTCCATGACTATGTTGTTTTCTTG
The DNA here is from genome assembly GCA_912172775.2 of Fraxinus pennsylvanica. Lineage (NCBI taxonomy): Eukaryota > Viridiplantae > Streptophyta > Magnoliopsida > Lamiales > Oleaceae > Fraxinus > Fraxinus pennsylvanica. The sequence goes on along the minus strand of OU503046.1, from coordinate 10,932,976 downwards.
CTTAAAGATAGTTAATTTTTCAAAGGAACCAAATTGTGCATCTTCCGTACCTTGCTTCGTGACTTTCTTGTTTGGGAACTATATGCATGGGGTCTAGTTGGTCATTTTGGTTGAGATAAAACTATCGTCTTAATTGATGATCGATTTTATTGGTCGTCCCTCAAGAAGGACTTGCTCTCTTTGTGTCTCAGCGTAGCACGTGATAGTTAGAAAAGGCCACAATGTCAAAAAAAACTGGGATGTATAGTAGTCTCTCCATTCCTCGTACTTCATGATGTGAGCTTAGCATGTATTTTTTTCATGGACGGCCTAAAACTACGTGTCATGATTCTATTTTCATGGTCACGGATAGGTTCTATAAGATGGCCCATTTCATTCTTTGATCCTAGTTTATTGATGTGTTTCCATGTTGCCCAGTTGTTCTTCAAAGTAGTCTTCCTACAAGGGTTCTAGGTGATTATTGTATTTGATCATGATATTAAGTTTACTATTTACTTTTGGAAGATAATGTGAAAATCGTTTGAGACGATAATTTTTCTTATGTATTCCACACCTAGATCGATGATCAATGTCTGAGTAACATGCTTCGTTGCTTAGTTGGCGATAAACTCGGTAATCGATAATCACTTGATCTTGTTCTTTTGCCTACTAATTTTTATGTCGCAGCCTCGGGTCAAGCTTTTGGTGATCACTTGCTCGATAAGAGTAAACATGAAATTGCTTTTGGTGATTACCACCACCAACTGGAAACTAATTCACATCGTAGGCATAAATAATTTAATGTTGGCAATTTTATCGTGATACGACTTGCACCTAATTTTTTTTCAAAATTTGCTGCAAAAAACCCTTATACTAGATCACTCGAACTTTTTCATTATCAAAATGCTCGAAACTAATGCTTATCTATTTAATACGCAATGTACTTACATATGAAATTATGTTTTCGATATAGCGTATTCATATCCTTATCAAGACAAAGTTCGAGCATCCATTTTGCTGTCTAGTATTTCTGCAGGACGGACTCCTCACCCACCCTCCGAGCCTCGTACCACAATTTCACTTCATGATTTTGTTGATGAGCTACTTGATGATCAGATTGTTGCTGCATAAGATAGCGGTTTACGAAGGTTTCTGGTGCGTTGGAAGGGTCGTCTATCTATTGACACTACTTGAATGACTAAAGACGAGTTCAGTTAGTCGGATGAAAGCTTTGGAATGTCTATCTAGATTGTACCTCGCCATAGTCGAGTTCTTTTCGGCTGGAGAGGAATGATGCAACATGATAGTCTATTCAATTAGGGTCTGTTTGATTGCAAGAATGAAATTTTGGTGGAAAGAAAATGAATTCAAGGGAATTGAATTGCCGAGAACTCGTTTTACTGGAAATTGTCAATTATTTGTGTTTGATTGGTATAATTTTCTATCAGGAAAATATTAAAATTTTGGATATTTTGATATTTGTTTGGCTTTGATTTCCATGTAAATTGTTCATTAAATGGATATAATTTGTTACAATTGGTGATAGAATTTGTTTCAATTGCCAAAATAAAAAATTAAAAAAATTGCCTAGAAAACCAAAAACCACCAAATCCATGGAAAAACAAATTCAAGGAAAATGTGGAAATGGGGTCACATGAGGTATAAATTGAAAAACTAATTGCCTAGAAAGTTTTTCCTATCAAACAGCCTAAAATGTGGAAAATGGAAAATAATTTTCCAACTTTCATGAAAAATTCTTCCTGTCAAATAGGGCCTTAGAGTTTAAGTATATTCTATTCATAGAAGTATTTTCTAGCTAATTCTTGTTCTAGTTTTCAACAAATATATGTGTAATGGTTCCATGGCCTTTGATCTTTAGAATTATATTATCTTTAAACTGATTTTTGAACATTAGAAATTAGAACTACCTACTCTTTAAACTTGATTTTGATGGTTTGTACTATAGGATCTATAAACAACAATTTTTGGCTTCCTCCTCCCTTGAAGTTGAAAGAAAGTTTACTTTGGTCAATGGTACTCTTTGACTACAGAAACTATAAAATCGACTGAAGTCTCGACTCTTGATCCCTTATTTTCAGCATATTTGGTTGCTTTAAGAATGTACATTCTCATCAAGCTGTTTCCTCAGGATTCGAGTATGTTTACCTAAGCTTAAAAGGCGTGTAAAAGAATTTTTTAAAAAAGTTTATATTATTCCCATAATATTGAGTATTCGTCGCTTCAATTTGTTACGATCAAGTCATTCATATTTATTTTCAGGCAAAATTGACTAATTTATTTGGTCATGTCCACCGACGGATCCAGGGGTAGCCCGGTTCAGCCCCCAGCCCATTTATTTTTTTTAGTAGAAAAAAATTCATGTAAAAAAAAAAANNNAAAAAAAATCGTGTGTAATTTTTTTTTTTTTTACATATTAGCTCGGCCTGTAATCTGGTCCTGGATCCGTCCCTGATCATGTCACAAAAATAAATATTATACTTCTATGTTGTCATTTCCCCCATTGACAGAATACACAATTTCTTGAAGTGTCAAACCTATATAATTCAAACATATTAGTAAACAAAATTTCTACACTTAGTTTTTCTGTTATTTATTTATATTTAAAAAATAATTTGCAGTGTTGTTTTCTTTACACTCCTGTCCATGGTGGGAAGGATAACACTTTGCCCACCTTTGACGTGGCGATTCCACGTCAGCGGTGCGATGATGATTTCCCCCCACTTTTCCTCCTTTTTTTTACCCACCCCATACACCCATCCCGTCCCAAGTTATCACCCCACCCATCACACCTTTTATATATAAATTATTTTCCTTATTTTTGTTTTGATTTTTGGAATTATTACGGGAGTGTCAAACGAAGTTGAAATATTACATTTTTAATATCATATCGAAGTGCTCGCAACCTAGTTTCTCCCATCCCTAAAGACTTGCGAAACGGCCAACCATATCAAAAGTTAGCACTCATTTTTTAGGATATCTAGTCTCTTCTTCACTGTATGCTTTATCTTTGACGTCTTAAAACGTGACACGATTTTGAAAAAGGTACTTTCACAGTTTTTTTGAGGTGGGAAATTTTGTGGTTTGTAGTGACACTTCAAATAGGCACCGAAGAATAATGAGCAACGGGCATGTAAAAAAGTTTGACATTAGGTTTATTAACGTGAACTCATGTATTGGTGATTTTCATTTGATTGTACCAAATTGAAGTTGAATAACTCAAATGAAATTTCGCTTAAAGTTAAGTGACAAAAAATGTGTCTACTCTATTCGAGAATGAACGAGATGATTTTGAGTCAAGAAACAAATCTCATTAATGCATTCGTAGACAAGCGAGTAAATTTTTTCATAGACTCTTTGAATACTTTCTCAAACATTTGCTTTTACGATGTGTGTTAATGCTATACTCCCTACAATATGTAGCCGTAAAAGTTTAATAAATTTTGGAATAATGTTAAGACTACTCATTTTTTAGGATGATTTCTGTTGACCTCAAAAAATACGCCAACATAATCTCGGCCACGCCCCTCTACGTAGATGTCATCCGCACATTGGAACACCTCGTTAGGAAGCAAATACCATTGGTTGAGAAAAAAGTATTTTGGCCGTTTGCACTCCGACGGTTGGTCAACAACTGAACAAGAGAAAGAATGAGTACAAGAGGGGGAGATGGAATTTGATTAGGGTTAGAATCCGTACTTTATGTGAAATAGATTCACATATATATAGAGAATGGATATGGGCCAATGGAGTGAATACCAAGCCCAAGACAAGATTGTCTAATTAAATAGGTCAAATCAATTAAATAGTCAATATCACGATGGCATATATGGGACCCCTTTCGTCATGTACAAGCCGTGTAATTTATAAGTGTAACAATTTCACATGTAATGCTTAAAAGGCCCATTTAACTCTTTATATCTTCTATATATTAAAAGTGGCTATGTAACAGAATTTCTTATTTCTAATGGAAAAATTAACAGAATTTGTTGTTTTAACGGACTATGTAACGGAATTTCTTGTTTTAACGGGCAGTTGCACCTTTTTTCAGTATTTTTATCATAACTTTGTATTCTGATATCCGATTGAAGTGATTCAAAATGCGTTGGAAAGCTAACTCATTTGACTACAACTTTGATTCAGACATCATTCTCCAATTCGATCACTTTCTATGCCAAAAATAGGTCTCAATATGAGACTAAAACATCGGAACATAACTTTTCAGTTGGAAATTGATTTGTGATCATCTTTTGACTAAATTTGATTCCATTGACGTCTTCTTTTATCCAATTGACTCCGAGTACTCTCAAATCTTCATTGTGAGATTCGGCACAACTTTTAAGTATTTACATTTTAGTCCCCGAACTTTGGATCACTTACAATTTAGCCATTTCTCCAAATTTGTCAACTTTTGCTTATTTTCTTCGATCTCACCAACTTATATCACAATATCAAAATCACACATCTAATTATTTATCAATTATATAAACATTACATCATTAATTATTTAATTAACCAAAAAAATTACATCTTTATTAATAACAAATTAATTCTTAAACAAAACTATTAAATATAAACTACGCAAACGTGCATTGCACGTTGCTTGCACCTAGTATAGTAAAAATGAGCAATAAATAGGACGTGAATTGTTACATGAACTACTTAATATGAACAGTGTATGTGAATAACATTATTCTCAATTCTGACATGCCTTTCTTAAATATGTAGAGTTCAGATAACTAAATATGTGGTTGTTATGTGTGGAACACATCATCTTATATGTTGAATTAGATCAGAGTAGAATAAGTAGGCCTGGGCACTGTTTGGTTTAGGTCGGTTTCGACCCCAACCCAAAACCAAAACCAAATTAGTCGGTTTGGGTAAATTTCAACCCAAACCGACCCAATCTAGCTCTTAAACCAAACCAAACCAAATCGATTCGGTTTGGTTTGGTTCGGTTCGGTTAGTCGGTTTGAGTTTTTGTCCAAATTGATTTTTTAAAAAAAAAAAAAACTCTCGAGTTTTAGCTTACTTATAGTACATATCATTTTGTTTTTGATTTATACAACTTTTTTATTTGAATTACAACATACAACAACTAAAAACATATTTGAAATTTCAGTTTTCAAATAATGAAAATAATTATCGCAACCTGCATTTTCACAATATTTAAACTTTAATTAACGAATCAAAACATAATATGTAATTAAAAAGATTCAATATTGTAAATAATCCGTAATCATTATCTCAACATGCTTTTTCAAAAGACGAACTTATTACAAGTAAAACTTGCTATATAAAAAAAATTAACTAAAAACAAAGTCTGTCAACCGAAACAGAAAACAATGTTTATAAAGAATATAAAATAATATCAATGTTTCCTTGAAAGTGTCATCATAAAACAAAATATTTATATAGTAGTCAACAAGACTACTTAAAGAAACAGATTGAGCACCTCCACATTCTGCAGAACATCATTAAGCTTTTGATTTTGACTTTTCTTTTTCAAAAAAAAAATAATAATAATAAAATGGAAACATGTGTAAGTGGGTTGGGTCGGTTAACCAGTGGTTTAAAGCTTTAAACCATGACCAAATCGAACCACCGTGCTTTTGTTTAAAAGAAAACCAAACTAAACCAATAACTATGTCAAACCGACCCGAGTCGGTTTGGTTTGGTCGATTTGGTAGGTTTTTTGATTTTTTTGCCCACCCCTAAGAATAAGTGTGAAATTTTAGGCAGTTTTTATGCCAAATTAATTTTCACTTGCTTCGAAAATTTGAAAACTTCTAGGTACTTGGTAAAAAAAATTGTAGAATTTCTAAAATTAATTTAAAACGTACAACTGAATTTTATTCTGTAATGGTGAAGTAGGGCTTAACTCAATTTATCAAATTCTAAAAGGAGAGTTGGCTTTCCAATAATAGAACATTTCCCTTGCGTATGTTATGTTTTTATAAAAAAATATTATTTTCAAAGTGGCTCTATCAATCTCACAAATAATGCATTTTTGATTATTTGATGTTTTAAAAGTATTAGTCATCCTCTTCGACTGGAGATATTTGAGAACTCATATTGATCATCCTCTGGGTGATGTGAGAGATACTCGTTGAAAGATTTCTTGTTGGTTTAGAGATCATTCGAAGTTAATGTAACTTTAAAAAGTAATTACACATTTATAGATGCGAATGGAGTTGATTCTATGGACAAGAAAAACCTACACCGCATAACATCAACCGTCTTCGCACACAAACAAGAATCACTCAGACTTTCTTTTTCACAAAGAAATTACACAGATCATCCAACTAGATATTGCAGATGAAAGGAGAAGACGAACAATCGAGATGAATCCAACTGTCCAGATCAACTGACATTTTATCATTCAAGTGGCAACCAAAGTCGCACTACTCAAATGCACATTAATCTTTTGGTATTGGACCTAGGTTGTGGGCCATCTACTATAAGTTGTTGGACAATTATAAATGAGAAAATTACCTGGACCCCTGCTTTTAAAAACTAATTTTCATAAATAAGGGGAATTAGTTTTAAATTCATATATCAGGTGTTAATTAAGAATTATTAATTTAATTAATATAGATTTATTATAACATAACCACACACCCACCCCCAAATTTCAATCCTACCCTCAGTACCCCTATCCCCAAATCACTTCTCTCCATCGTCTCTCTCTTTCTTCACTCTCTACCCTTCTCTCTTGATGACACACTACTGCCGGAGGCACGGCAAGACAAGCGACGAGCGTCAGAATCGCAACGTCGTTCTCTTGGCAACACACCATCGCCGGAGGCACTGCAAGACGAGCGTCGAAATCGCGATGCTGCTACAGCGATGTCGATTCCAGAGCGATGCCGCCAACGATGCTGCTACAACAACGTCGAAATCACGATGCTGCAAGCAACGGCGATCGTTGTCAATTGATCTACAATGTCATCTTGTGTTTGATGTGGGGTTTGTTGATGAGCAATCTTCATATCGATCGCGATAATAGCTCGGCAAGTGGTAATGGGAGTGTAGATAATGGTGTGAGTAATAGGGGACCTAGGCCTAAGCATTGTGTCAGTTTCATGTTTACCATTGTGGATTTCTTGGTCGTTGGTAACTCAAATCTATGTTTACCACCATAATTTGAAACAGAAAATCTATTACTGGATGAGAATAGAATTCTAAAGGTGTCATGGCTGCAACGATGAAGGATGGGTTGAGAAGATTGTTGTGTATCTTGGTATTTTTTGTTATGCTGAAGGATAATTGGTTTTTTTTTTTTTTGTTATGCTGAAGGGTAAAGGAAAGAGGGATTTTGGCCTTTTTAGGGATGAACCAGGCGTATTTTTTGATCTGCCTACAATGATGAATGGTGGGTATCTGCATCTGCCTACAGTTGATGCAGAAGTAGCAATTGATGCACCAGCAGCAGGAGTTGCAGACGGGCAGTGTTCTTCTTTAACAAATAATCGTTTTTGTTCTTCTTTAAAGTTTATCTATGGGCAGTGTTCTAAATAACTTGTGTTTAACACCAGTTGAACTATAGAAGTATTCGTTTCATCGATATTCATCGTTTATGACCGTTTGTGGCCGATTGTGGCCGGTTAATTGTGACTAGTTTTCTTATGGTATTTATACAGTTAGAATTGGATGCGATAATGTATGAGCTCTTTTAATGATAACAGCAGAATAAAAGTGCACTTTTTCCCTATAATGGAATTTGGGAGTTAAATAAATGTGATGACTGGTGGTGGTTAGTGGTATAAGCAGATTTGTTTGTGGTGACCATTTGTGACCAAATATGTGTGTATTGTGACTGGTTGTGACCAAATTTTGTGCTAATTGTGACCGATTGTGACTTGATCATAATCTAGTCACAATCGGTCAAAATTAACACAAAATTGGTCACAAACAG
>OU503046.1:10899434-10919845 GCA_912172775.2 Fraxinus pennsylvanica | reverse complement strand
CATTTAGGTTTTAATTAGTCCCGTAACATTAGTGCTTATTGCAAGTAGAGGAATTCAAAGATGCAGTCTGCTGCCTCTGCGTGGTGTAGAACCGAGCTGCGAGCAGGGCCGACTCAGGGTTTTCTCGAACCGCTGGAGCCGACGAACCACGTTGACATCCCTAAGTAAGTTTGTTCCAAAAGCATTCTCTCTTTATGCCACCCAATATGTCTACAAGTCTTCTGCATTTCTGTGTTTATTCCCTCATAAAATAACTCAAATGTAAAGATTCAAGAACTAACACGTGGAAAGAAAATTCAATGAATCAAAATCCAATAAAATATTCAGCAAAATCAAATAGTCCCAAGATAATCCTCTAATCATAAGAGTCGAAGATTGCATATGAAAAGTTGTATATCTCGCTAGTCGAGATGGACTGTGCTACACAAGGAATGAAAGCAATAACAAAGATAACAACCACCACCAGCATTTCAGCATTTTTTTCTAATGTGTTAGTATTGACATATAGATATCTATACTTGAACCTTTCGAAATCTAAAATATGCAGTAATTAGTATGGGGGCAGGAGTAGTGGTGGTCTCAGATATGAAAAGGTTTCAAAAATGTCGAATATGGTCCCCCTTTTATTGGCACTTGTTGAAGTTACTTATACTGACAACATTCCCTCGTGAGCCTAAAATATCTTCTCTTTTTCACAATAAATATCACGATTTTCCTTAAAATTAGCATTAATGTGTCAAATCTCGATCTCCCTGGAACTTGAGTCTCTGCTTGATAGAAATACCGGGGACGATACAATTGGGGTAGATCCCATGTCTTTTGTTTTGTGAAGGAGGAAAGTGCCACAAAAGATGACTACAAAACCGCACAATTCTGTCAAAATTGGCGACGCAGCTTGATGATCCCAATCCTGAAGTTGGAAAAGTTGTTGGACAAAAGTAAACAATAATTAGATCTCATAAAACCTTAAGAGAACTAGTGATAAAAGCTACTAATAATAATGTTTGAGTAGACAATTTGCTCCTTTGGCCTATGAGTTATTGAAGCATAGTACTAAACATTCAGTAGTAGATTATCATTTTTTTTTTGATAACCGTGGATATCCGGGTCAACTTGCGCGCACCTCGACTAATTCCACGGGGTCCTGAAGTTTACGGCCGGGTACTCATTTCAGTGGCTCTGAAGGGATTCGAACTGATGACCATTGGGGAGCAAACCCAAGGCCTGACCAATTAAGCAACCCCTCAAGGTTCAGTACTAGATTATCATATAGAGAATAACAACATTAAAATTCGTGAAAATTACTCTCTAAATAGAGGACAATACAATATCATGCTTTTTAGTACGCAAATATTAAGTGAAAACTATCGTAATCTTGAAGAAGATAAGCACACTATACGAGTGGGATATGTGAGCAAGATGGCTTTCTAATTCAATAGCAAATATTTCGTAGTGTGCACACAAGGAACTTTATTGAAAGAAAAAAGTTTAATTTTCAGAATAAGACAAGGACGGAATTTGAATCACCTTAAACATTATCATGCTAGCTAAGATGGTGAGGCTTGTGAACATGACATAATATACAGGAGAAACGACAGCAGTATTATATGTGTCCAGTGCCTGCAAAGATGAATCAAGGATTAGTTTCAGATGATCGGGTACTACAAATGTGAAAGGGAATACGAAATATTAAAAAGAATAAGACATTGATTGTTCTAAGAGGAACTCTCAACTGGTTGATCGGAAAAATTCAAGAAGCCAATCTGTGTTTTTGCACATTAAATCAGTGTCAAATAAAGAACGAACTATCAAAATAACTTTAGATCTTAATCTGTCTAATAGAAAAGGCTACAAAGTGGAAAATGAAAAATGAAAGAGGAGGAAAAACAAACAATCCGCCAAGGACTTGATTGCCAGACTTAGCATTCTGCAGTAGAAGGGTACCAGGTAGTGGTCATATTTAGGAATCAATATTTCTCTAGGGATTTGGCATATGTCGATAAATTCAAATTTATAATCAATAGATGTATTTTCTTTCTTTCTAGATATTACATGTCTTAATTTTAGGGGGAGAGAAAGGAGCAAGGTAGTGATCCAAATATTTGTTAGGCTGACGTTCATACTGGATTCACCACTAGTGGGAGGTGAAAAAACATACTTCTGAAGTTCTACTGAAAAGATAGACAATGATAAAAATGACTGTTGTTTCTTCTCTCAAGCATCGATGAAGATTGTAGATGAGAGTGTAGTCTGAATTCGTCAGGATGTTATTGCGTGGATAACTACAATGATGCTAAGACGGACATTCTAATTCAAAAAGTTTATAGAGAAGTGTGATTCTTTCTTTATAAAATGAAATAACACAAGTATCCGTAGGTCCATATGCCAACGTGCTTCCAAATGAATCCTCTTGATTACCTTGTTTAAATAGTTCAGCTGTACGAGACAACAAAGAATCACGAAGAAAGTAAAAAACCATGTCTCAAAGTATTTAAACTGATTTGTTCCTGAAAATGATAGCTTCAAAGCTATCCCTACTGCTTTAACAAACATTACCTGCACCAGAAACAGGGAAACCAAAGACAAAATAGATAAGAGTATAGACAGAGCTCTAAACTGGACAGATAAAAGAAAGAGAGAATAAACCAACCGTGAGAGAACCCATGAGAGAACAAATCCCAATATACAAAACCATATGCGTTTGTCCATAGCGTGGCACATACCGAAAAATGAGAACGAGAACAAGAATCAAAATTGCGCAAGTGTAGATAACAAAACCTGTCAATCCCAAGCCCACTTGTTGGATCAGCTCAAATAAAAGATGTAGATCTTCAGATGGAAAAGTAATGCATCTCGAATAAGTTTAAAGAGAGAAAAACAATGACGCGATTCATAGAAGTAGCGTGCACAAATTGATTCCGTACTCAAAGACTACAGCATCGGTTATGATCCATTTCATGAGGTTTACAATATAGGTAAGTACTTCAAAACTTATAGAAGTTTATGCATTAGAAAGTACAATGTGATAAAATAAGAGAAAAACGAAAAACATTTATTACCTGGTTCTGTTGCCAGGATCCATACTTCCTTGACAGATTCAATTTTCCTCTCCACCGGAGCATGTAAAACAATAGTGGTGGAACCTACCAGGCAGAGAATACATCCAACCACACCAAAAATGTGCAATCTCTCATCCAAAACGAAATGGGCTAACACTGCACTGCATAGGAGATAATATGAAAAAAAATTCCTGTCATTATTTGAATGAGAAACAGGTTTCTTTAAGATTTGGGCAATGATGCCAGATCCCATACCTGAAAATGATACTTAAAGCTCCCAATGGAGTGACAAGGATTGCTGGAGCATATGCATAGGCTGCAAAGTTTGCTCCCTCCCCAGCAATCACTGTCAAAACATGGAGAATTAAAACTAAAATAAGAAGAATCTTAATTATCATATGACTATAGGACTAAGTCAATATTATAGAATGAAGTAAAAGTATAATAATTCGATAAGATTCTCCAGGCTTGTAGTCGGAGTTGGACCTAAAGTACCATAAAATACATAATTTGTCTCACCTTGTAAGGAAATAGCACCTTATAAAAGAAACACAAATCTGTGGAGAACCACAACACGGCCCTTATATGTTAAGAAATAATAAAGCTTAAAATTATTTTGTTATTTATAACAACAAAAGACATTCAATTTCTCCCCACAGTCAAAGGCACTCAATTCAGTACTCGACATTTGCATTTTAACAATGGTTATAAACCATGATGGAATCCAGTGTCATGGGAAGTTTTTAATGACAGTTGTAACAGTCTCTAAAATTCGTAAAATACACAGCCGTTTGACCCACCATCAGGGTAAACATTTACATGATAGTACCTGCAAGCTAGAATAGAAATACGCCATCAAGTTAGATAGCATATATTCTACTTACCATTCGAACAACTTCAATACTGTTGGCATAGACAATGAATTTCCTGTATGTGTAATAATTAAATCCTCAATGATGCATCCCCTTAGAACTATTGAAAACCATTAGTCAAAATCATGATTTCTTGGGCGCATCAATAAGAACTATGATAATTTCTTATTTTATTTTAGTCTTACAAAGGCACAACAGCATGGAATTTTCCAACTACAGATTGCTGTTGCTATAGTCACCTTTTATTAGAGAAGATCAATATTCAAATAAAAGTTCTAATTTGTAAAATATTAATTAACCAGCCACTTGATACAGAGAACTCCAAAAGATAAAACGGAAGAAAGGAAAACAAAGAAGTAGGCATCGACGTGGGATATTATTTTATAGGAAAATATTCAGAAAATGTGCATATAAAGGGATTTGGTCTAGCCTGGAGCTCATCGGTTTCTCCAAACGCATAAGGCCAGAGCCTAGATGGCCATTAGTATGGCAAAGTTCTACCTATATACAAAGTCCAGTTTTAATTTGAGTGTAGTGTAAGCATTTTTATTTCGAATGCCATAGTTAAATTACATATCAATATTTCTGCAATAATAACTGATGACAAAGAAGTTCCATCCTTAAAAGCAAGAACTCAAATGAAGTTCCGAAAAAAAAAAAAAAACGTTATTCAGATCTTCAGAAAAACTTCAAAGCACTTAACTCTTGTGTCATGCGCTGCAAATTAGAAGATGGTCGAGTAAGTTAGGAAATGTACACAACTACATGGATATCGCCCACTTAGGAATTCCATTTCCATTTAGGTCAGGAATATAATTGGAGAGGAACTGTACTCAGTCTATTATCTCTTGTACATGGAGATTGATCACTGCACTGGATATAATCCATGTATTAGCTCGCGAGAGATCAAAGTCTTAACCGAAGAAAACGGATCATTTCATGGGGCATATGTACTGGGAAATGTAAATCTTTCTTTTCCCCTTTAGTTATGTAAATTAACCCAAGTAGGGTGCTACTTTCATAGAAGACTAGCCTGGAGAATCAGTCTACGAGGAGGTTTTATCTTGATAGGTTTGGGATAGAAAGGGAGAGACTACAGAATTTTATCCATTGTATAATACAATATCATCTAATAGAGTATACCAAACATGCACCAAATGTTCAAAAGAGACGACTAGTGCTCAAATTTGATCAAGATCGGATAGCAACATTTCTTACTTGTAATCATCCCAGCCCACCAACAAGGTTCCAGCAGGTATGCATGACCTCCATCGCCTAAGCAAAGTATTCATTATCAACAATATTTAAAAAATTCCACGAGTGCAAGGGGAAGCAAGTATTTCAAGATCGTAATCACAAAACTAATATAGCTAATACCAACAAAACTCCAAAGCACATTAACCATACATCATCAAGGTGAAATCTTTTAGCAAACAGTCATATGTGAATAGTTGGGAATCACTTCCACCCAAAATATTCCAAACTGAACTTTTAATGCATGTGACAACAGTTCGGTATTTGCCAAAACATATGATCAGTTATTTCACCAAATTATACCAATTTTTTTCAGTAATACTAAATCAAATGAAAAATCTTTATCATTTTTTCATATATATCTAATGGTAAAATAAAATATTAATGCTGCAAATAAAATTAATCGATTCAAAAGGGTAAAAAAATCAAATGCAGAAGAAAAAAAATTAACTTGCTCGAGATCCGTTAGCCCCGGCCTTTTGAAGGCCTTTCTTCTTTATGATGAAACTGGACCCAATGAAAACACTGGATGATATGGCTAAAGCAAGTCCCCGGACATTGTCCGATATTCCCCCCATTTATAAAAAAATGGAGGAGAAAATCAATTACGCGAATATCAAAATCTTCAAAGCCAATTTATATATACTTTGTTATAGCTCCTGCATTCAAAAAAATCAAAATCATCCACAAAATTAACAAAAAATTATAAAAACAAAAAGAAACAAACCTTATTGGCTTTCTCCTCGCATGCTTGAGATGCGATTAAACGTGTAGAGTTTTTGGGCATTTCAAATATAGAAAAAACCATAAAAAAATCTAGAAATGAATGATTTGATCGATAAAATTCTGTTTTCCAATGTTTGCTATGAAAACTCTTCGTTTTCGAATCAATTGTGTTCGAAATTTGTTAACCTCTCTCTCCTCCTTTCCCACTCTGTTCTGCAGAAGAAGGGAAGAAAGAGATTGTGAGAAGAGAAGAGAGAGAGAAAACGAACGGTAATTCCGTTACCTTCCACAATTTATGGGTGGCCTCCAATTCCCGCGTTCATTCTTAAATTATTCGTTTCCTTTTTTCCAATTTATATCTCGGGGAACAAAAGATTACAAAATGAGAGATGCTACAGCAACATCAAGTTTCACAACAAGTTTTACAGTCCTCACACATGCAAGGGGTGGGGCCCGCGATTAAAATAATCGTGGACCCCACCCTTGTGAGGGGGCTGTGAAAAATGGTGTGAAACAAATGCTATACAATCAGCATTTCTGTTACAGAATCCTCGTTTCTTGTTCTAAATATTAGCCAGGGTGAATACAAATACGATCAGTTCGTCAAATCGGATTAAAATTTAAAATCGTTAAGTTAAAGTGGTTTAGATTTTGACGTTTTAGAATCGTACGAATTTTTTTTGTTTAGATTTTCGATTGTTAAAAGTCAAACCGAGTCATTCATTTAATTTTTTTACTTGTTTTACCAAATATATATTATTTCTTAGTTCAATTTTATTTTCAAATAATTTAGTAAATTACTTGTTAGAGGTTTATATTTGTTTTCTAGGGAAATAATAATTTATGATAATATATTCTGATGTATCTCAAAAAGAATGAATTTGCAAGCTCAAATTTTATGTTTGAACGTCATATTAATATTATTACTCCTCATCCTACGAGCATTCCATCACTAATTACGTGGCAGCAGATAAGAAGCTACCTAAGATCTGCTAGTGGTGTCAAATGGGCCAAGCGGCTTGTCGGGTCGATCGCTCAACTCGTGGGCGGCTCGGGCCCGAGCACGAGTCGAAATAATTTGACCCATTTCCAAATTTTTTTCACACAACATTCCAATAACTCTCACTCTCGGTCTCTTCTACATTCTACAATCTACTACATTTTCATTTCTACCTTTAATTTCAATTATTCAATTATTTAATATCAATTATCACATCAGAAATTTACAATTACAATCTTACAGTCTTACTCATCAACTTTTTTTCAATTCTTGATTACTTTTTACACTCTTTATTTACTTACTTAATTACTTACTATACATGTCATACAATTTACAAATGGATCCACACTTATTTGTTGAGGGCTTGTTCGGTATTGGGGGCGAATCACTTATGACGCCTCAAAGTCAATTTCAGAATGATTTTTTCGGTCTGAACGAAATACTCGTTCCCAAAAATATTCCAAATTTGTCTGCTCATGGAAGTCGTAATTCAATTGATTTAAATGACGTTGATGTTCCCGAATCGAAACATGAAAATGAATAGGAATTAGATATTTTCGATGCAAGAGGGAAGCGAAAGGAGAAAAAAGGCAAGATGTTGGGATCAGTTTAAATTGATTCCAACGGGCCATGTGGTAGATAGAGTCCTAGAGTCTAAAGCAGTATGTAAATACTGTTAACAATGATCGGCATGACAAAAGAAGTATTACTACCACCCACCCCAACTGTTACTACAAAGTATATGCGGTCAAACATAGGCTTCTTGTTGCTCGTCAAACATAATTGCAATTTTGTAGTCGATGTGCCAGTTCTATTTCTTTGCCACTTTCCATGTGGATATATTCGAAAGAGAAAGTTTGAACGGGAATGATGAAGTTCGTTACCACTGTCGAGTTACTTCTAGCAATAGCAGACAACCAACATTTTGTCTCGTACGTGAAAGAATATCTTCAACCGAGGCACATTGGGGGTAAATCGAAACACTTCTCGTTCAAATACAATAGAATATTTCCTTACAAAGAAACAATTGATTAACGATTTGCAAAAATATAGAAATGTTATATCTTTAATTTCAAATATATGGGAAGAGGTTAATAAAAATGATTATATAGATGCAACTGCACATTATATATACTCACTTTGGTGTATGCATAAAAAAATTGTTGATTTTAAAATTTTGAGTTTTCTCACAACGTTAGCAATATATATAACATTACTATGAACATTATTAGAAAATATCACTGTTAGAGTAAAATTCATTTATTTACATTCGACAACGCTAATGTTAATAAGACAGTTATCGATAAATTGTGTAGAGTACTATAGGCTAATTTCGGTGGTTATTTGTTTCATATTCGTTATGTCTGTCATATTTTTAATTTAATTTTGTAATATGGTTTCAAACATATTAAGAATGAAATTCAAAGAATTAGGGATGCACTAGTATATATCACTATTTCATCTAGTAGAAAACTAGTATTTGAGGAATTTTGTGCCGAATTTGGGGTAATGAATACGAAAACATTGGCTAGTAACGTAAGGCATAGACGGAACTCCACTTACTTATCATTAAAATCATGCGAAAATTTTGAACATTTAATAACTGAATTTCATAACAATTGGTATATTAGAAACAATGATGAAACTATTTTGAAAGAATCTAATTGGCTTTTAACTTTTAAAATTAAAAAAATTTTGGCAATTTTTTTGTAACTCTACAAATATTTTATCTGGAGTTTACTATCTCACTAATTGTATGATGCTTGAAAGTCTTTATATAATTGCAATGGCTTATCATGATAAAAAAATGATCCCGATTTTAGTTCAATTATATATTTCATGGAATTAAAGTTTAGAAAATATTGGAAAGACTTGTCTATGTTATTTTCTTTAGTATGCATCATAGACCATTGATACAAGGTACGAAATATTTAATTGATTAGATTTCAAGAGCTTTAACTTTTAATACATATATCACTTATAGAAATTTTAAACAAACTTTATGTGAAATATATATATGCAGAATGAATGAGTGTAAATATTAGTCGGGTACCCTCTACTCCTGCTCCTCCCGCTGATATTGAAGAAGACGACGCTAAAATATTAACTTTATTCGAAGACATTAACACGTATAGATACGATGCAAATGCAGTAGATTTCTCTAGTAGTCGTATGTATACCGTATGTAATTAAATATCGGACGCAAGTCCAAATACATTGTGTGCTGAATTAATTGATTATTTTAATCATAATATGCCTAATAACAAAACAATTTATAAAAAGTTTATAAGAAGTAATTGAATTCTGGTGAAAGTACAAACGACGATTGCCAATAGTTTCTGCGATTGCAAAAGACATACTAACACCTCCTGTCAGCACTATAGTTTTAGAGTCTGCTTTTAGCGCAGTTAAGAGGGTTTTGTTCGAGGTTAGAAGTCGATTGAAAAAATATATTTTGGAAGCATTAATGTGCATAAAGAATTGGAAAGACGCTTATTTTCGATTGCAAGATAAATATGCCAAAATTGTATGTCTTCAAGTGATATTTAATTTAATCATATTAATCCAAATTTTCTATTTTGTAGTACCGTTTTTAATTTTTTTTAAAATTGTACACATAATAAGTTTTTTGTGTACAATTTTTAACTCTGCCTACTCATAATATAAGTAGTCAGTCCCAACCTAAAAGGAAGTTGAAGTAATGCCTTTACCTCAGTCGAGGCAAATGTAGAGGCCGACCTCCATGACTGAGCCGAGTTGCACAACCTCATGTAGTTTTTTTCCTAATCGATGAGCCTTTTATTTACAAGGTATCATCATAGCTTCGCCTAATCCAAGAGATCCTCCGTACGAGATCTTCTATATGATTGATTGATTTAACATCTCTGCAATAGAAGTCTCTCAGTCTACTTTTCACATGTCAAACCAAGGATAGGATAACCACTTTTCAGAATCATTAAATTTCATATAAACCTAGGACTATAGAGGTGATGTCTATAAACCTACGTGTCATTCGTCCAACATTTCTTATCATTTAAGTCGGTATCATGCCTCTTTTGCCTTGACTGTTGAGGCCTCTTCAAGTCATTCGAGACAACTATGGGCAAAAATGATAAGAGTGATTGATGTAAAGATTGGAAGCACTATAGAAGGAACCTTCGAAGGGGTCAGAGAAGAGAGAGCAATAGGAATCCCAAAAGGTATTTTTGATGAGAAGGCTTGATCGCCACAGTAGGCAAGAGAAAAAGTCCCCCATAAACCTCAATTTCTCTTTTTTCCTTGAATAGGGACTGCTCCACCTTGTTAGGGACGTCATATTCTGGCAGCCCATTACTAGTCCTCTTCAACTGATCTCTCTGTCGCTTGTAAGTAGATGTTGAAGTCTTAAGCTTCTTAGCCATCATGACACTTTGACGAATTGAAGACATATTGGGTTGAATGACCTTCCTATCAAAATTTTCTGCTAAAGAAAGAAAGGGTCAGCACAAGGAAGTGGAAAAAGTATAAGGCTAACCGAGGCGATTGAATGATAAGTACCTTTGGGATCCATCAAATAATTACGAAAGAAGTGATCGTAAACGAAAAGAATGATGTCTCAATCTGCCTCGAAAATTTCACAATAAGAAGGAAGCATGCAAAGAAGATAAAAATGGTAAGTACAAAAAGTGACTAAGAGAGAAGAGGCGAGACTTTGGCAACGACAACTTACTATAGGTGGAATATGTGGTGGGAAAGTTAGAGGCGGCATATGAGATAATAGAAATCCAACTCAAGCATTGGAACAAAATCAAATATATATCTTCTAGAGTTGTCAATAATTGTTTTTGGAGCACGAGAATTTAAATTCGACTGTTGATAGGCTACAGAACCAGATACCTCCTTCAAATTGCCCAAAGCCCAAAGCTACGACTCTATTCATTCCTTTATCGAGCTCAGCAACTCCATCACAGAAGGAAAATTCCCACGCAGTTAGATAATAACACCCTTAGAAGGCATCTCTATCCTCAGAGATACGAGGATGCTAAATGGTATGAAAGATACTAAAGGACATATCCTCGTTGATAGACGTCTCGTGCCAAAGCATTCATGACCTAACCATTTGGCTCCAAGCATTAAGGTTCAATTAGGTAGAAGCTAGGCTGTAGGATTAGAGGACTAAACGAAAAAATTGGTAAATGGGTAAAACGGAGCAGGACTTTAAGTATAGCCTCATTGACAGCCACACAACTTGGCTTGGATGGTAGGCTCTGTCATAGGGCTCAAGAACTAAGAGCTCTACAGAGTTCAAGATCTTATAGAACTCTCTAAATATCAACACTTATACCATGCAAGGCCTTTTCCTAAGTTAGGACTTCGCCCTCAAACTTGCCTCTATTAACACAAATGAATACACTTCCTCACTAATTGCCTCGACATAAGGCCTCCTCAACAATCACATAAATGAGCACGCATGGACTTGGGAGACTAATTTGCTGCACCTTGTTACAATAAGACAATTATTCATTTCGCTCAGTGCTGCCTAACAACGAGTACCACTGTAGCACACTCCATGCATCAACAATAGCATAAAATTGCATGCCATAACATGTTCACTCCTTCAACAGAGATCACTGCATTATCTCGGCTAAGTTGAACTTCAAAGGCAATTTGTAAGCCCTCTCTTACTACACATTATCTACTTCCCTATCAAAGTTCATGTCTTATATATGAAAATTCACGCATGGATTTGAGAGATTATTGTTATGCCTCATCCTACGAGGTTCCATCACTAGCCACATAGCAGCTAGATAAGAACTCACATAAGATTCGCATTCTATATCACTTGCCTACCTAGCCTAACTGAGGCCATTAAAAAGAGGACGATGAAATGATACATTCACCTCAGTCAAGGAAGCATGTAGAGGTCAAACCTCCATGATCGAGATGATGTGCCAAGACCTGTTGCAGCCTATTCGAAGCAATAAGCCTGTGATTTGCAATGTATCATCCATAGCTTCATAATATCTAAGATACTTTTCGTACTATTAATTGATTGATTGATTTAATATCTCTTTATCATAAACCTCTTAATCAATTTGTCAATTTACTTTTTAGATATTAGAACTAGGCTAAATGGTGGCCACTTTTCAGAACCATAGAATTGCATAGGTAATGCCAATGATGGTGACGTGTTAGACCCAAGATAAGGCCACATGTCATTCATCCAACTATAACCACCTCTTCTTCTCTATCATAAACTTCACACTTAGTGTCATTCACAGGTAATGTTATTTTACACATCCAAGTGTAACTTAGCTCGGTATTCTCTCTTGAACCGAGTATTAATGCACATTCTTGTGGCTCACATATTCTATTCATCCCATACCCAAATATGCCTTTATAGATGACTTGCTTGATCGTCAATTTGCTTGTGATTGCCTCTCCCACCAACGAAGAATACCACGTGCGTTCAACGATTTGTCCATGTCTATAGAAGTCTTGCACGTGAACGTGAGTGGAGCTAGGATCTGTTGGTCGTGCTACCCAAACAAAAATCGAGATCACCAAAAACTTGTATCGATAAATATATTTGTATTATAATGTTTATATTTAGAAGGTTTCAATTTAAGTGTTATATTGAGATTTAACACTAATATATTTATTTTTTCACTTCTTTGAGAGATGTTATTTATATTGCTAAAATTGTGGTTTTGAAACCAAATTAAATAAAATAGCAAAAAATGGTTTAGGTTGGGTTGGAAAAGAAAATGATTTTGTTTGGTTTGAAATTTTTTCTAACAATTTTAAATAAATTGGTTTGAAAATAGCTCAAAAACATTCGAACCGAACCATATCCACCTCATATTATTTACTTACTATTTATTTATTTTATTATTTTTAATAATATTTAAATATAATAAAAAGTAATAATTGGGGTTCAGTGATTCTCCATCCCTATCTTGATCTTTCGACCGAACAAAGGTCCAATGCATATGGAAGACGCTCGAATGTATCGATCTTGGTTTGGGTCATTTCGAGGTTCTACTATTTCTTCTCATTAGTTTCTCCTAGGGGCCATGCATTTCAAGCATCCATGGGAAGCATTGAATATATAGAGTGTCGAGTTTATGGAATTTCGATGAGCATATTTTAATATAAAATACTGTTTCTTGTAATAGTAATGATTTGAGATTACAAGAATAATGAATTTGACCAATATTTTTACTCGCGAAATGAAACTCATCATTGATGCATACGTTTTATATTGATGGGTAAAGAAGCACAATTTACAAGGAATTAACTTGCTAGATTGAACATTGACCGAAAGCACTTTGAAAATGATTTGTTTGCACATAAAAGAAAATTTCCAAAACTAAATAGTTATTGGGACACCACTACAGCTCTATAATAGATACTTGCACGGTTACACAAAATTGTATAAGAAAGACACGTCTCCTAACAAAAAAAAAAAAAAATTTAGGATGTCACGTGTCATTTTCTAGATTAAATATAGTCCCGGTTCGGTACCAATTAAAATCCAAAATCTAATCTAAGTCAAAATCAACAATTAATTTTAACAACATATTTCATAGATCCCACAACGTTTAAACCACACATTTCATCAACTTTTATTAAAATCTAGTAAAAATTTAGCCCATGTTTGGTTCAGATTAAAATCTGATTATAATCCAAATCAAAGTCAAACAATCAATATTAACCACATCTTTCATGGGTTCCACAACTTTTCAACCACACATTTCAAAAACTTCTTTCACAATGTACTGAAAATCAAATTTTAATCCCCACTAAATAAGGGCATAGTTCTATCATTGCAGATATTAAAAGAATAAAAACGATTAACCGAATTGGAAGCAAATTGTAGTTTCGATCTCTCTCCAAAACAACGACTATCGTTATCAATTACGATAGAATTACCATTTTTTGACAAATCTCTTGAGCTTCGTAAAATCGACACTTTATGTTGATGTCAACCAGGTTGGTATCTTTACATAAAGGTAACCTTTTTTGCATAATTTCAACGGTGATGAATCTGAATGTATGCAAGCTCCTATTGATGAAACGTAGTCAGTTGAACAGTTGGGTGCGCCACAAATGTAGTGTGCAAGTAAATTAATACTGTACAGAATCTACAGATGAGAAGATAACGTTATAATCACTTATTTCGCACTGGAATTGTTCACACGAATGCAAGGATAGCTGGTTCTTGTGTATAATCAACAGAAACATTTGGTTTTTGAGGTTCAAAATAACGACTTATAGCATATGATTTGTGTTTAAGCTCATCTAAATTTATTATGCAAAGTGCATCTTGCCAATTGATTAGACCTAGTGCATCAGCAGGTGAGTGACACCCAGATTTCACCACCCGACGACGTCACGAGTCGCCGTTGAGAGCGCAGCCACCGATGATCACAGCTTGATCCACTGTCGCCGCTTGATGTCTCGATTGGGGTGGGCTTCAGTCCGTTGAGAGCCCTGTCGCCGTCTGCTTTGGTCTCCGTCGAGAAGAGAGGCGACAGAGGCAACGGGAAGAGGGGCGACGGGAGAAACGAGAGAGAGAAAGGCGACAGTTAGAGAGAGGGTAGAGAGAGAAAGAGGGAGATGAGAGTGATATTTGATTTCTAGAGGGTCATATAAAGAGACATTGCATGGCTTGGAAAAACAAATTAAAAGAGGAGAAACATCAGAAGAGGGCTGACCTGAATACAACAGCTAGTGCTTCAGATGAGGAAGTAGTGGTTGCGGTTTTTTCTGCAGAAGATGAGCAGTGTTGTCATGTTGCAGATTCGTTTGTTGAATGGGTTATTGACTCAGGGGCTTCTTACCATGTTATTCCAAGACGGGAGTTCTTCACTTCATACAAATGAGGTGACTTTGGCAGGGTGAAGATGGGTAATGATAGCTTTGCTAGCATTGTGGGAATTGGTGATATTTGTCTTCAGACTAATATTGGATGTAGCTTGACATTGAATAATGTACGACATGTTCCAAACATGCACTTGAATCTTCTATCTACACATGCCCTTGATGAAGCGGGTTATGACAGTTATTTTTGGCAGTGGAAGATAGAAACTTAAAAAGGGATCGATTGTATTTGCTAGAGGAAAGGTTTGTTGCACACTTTACAAGACACAAGTAAAGATGTGTAGTGAAGTGGTAAATGCAACTGAAAGTGATTCTTCACCAGATTTGTGGCGCAAGCGGTTGGCTCACATGAGTGAGAAAGGATTGTAGATATTGGCAAGGAAGTCCCTCATTCCTTCCACTAAAGCTACATCATTAAATCCTTGTGATTATTGTTTACTTGGTAAACAACATAGAGTTTCATTTCAGAAGTCCTCTAGTGGAAAATCTAATCTTTTAGATTTGGTCTATTCTGATGTTTGTGGTCCCATTGAGGTGGGGTCCTTAGGTGGTAATAAGTATTTTCTTACTTTTATTGATGATGCTTCACGAAAATTGTGGGTGTTTTATTTAAGATCAAAAGACCAGGTTTTCCATTACTTCAAGAAGTTTCATGCTACGGTGAAACGGGAAAGTGGAAAGGTTTTGAAGTGTCTCCGAACTGACAACGGAGGGGAATACACGTCTAGAGTGTTTGAAGAGTACTGCTTAGAGCATGGTATTAGACATGAGAAGACAGTTCCTGGTACCCCACAACACAATGGCGTGGCAGAGAGAATGAACCGCACCATTATGGAAAAGGTCAGAACTCAGAAGTATGTTAAGGATGGCTGGGTTACCCAAGTCATTCTGGGGTGAAGCAGTTCGGACAACGTGCTACCTAATCAATCGGTCTCCATCAGCTCCTTTGGATTTTGAGATTCCAGAAAAGGTGTGGACAGGAAAGGATGTTTCTTATTCTCACTTGAAAGTATTTGGGTGCAAAGCATTTGCACATGTGCTTAAGGAGCAACGATTGAAACTAGATGATAAAGCTAAAGCTTGCATTTTCATTGGCTACGGAGATGCAGAATTTGGCTATAGACTATGGGATCCAGAAAAGAAGAAAATAATCAGAAGCAGGGATGTGATTTTTCTTGAAAATCAGAAGTTGACAGATTTCGAGAAATCTGGGAATCAAAGACGTGCTGATGAGGGTGTCGCTGACCTTACACCTGTCTCCTTGCTTCCAGATAGTGCCACTCAGGGGGTAGAGACACACGTTGACAATCATGCTGATGAGCCAGCAAGGGTTGATGAGGATGATCAAGAGGATGTTGAGCAGGGGGAGCAACCTACTACATCGGAACCTCAGGTTAGAAAATCTACCAGAGAGCATCATCCATCAACCAGGTATCCTATATCAGATTATGTATTGGTAACTGATAAAGGGGAGCCAGAATATTTTCAGGAGGTGCAATCTCATAATGACAAACAAAGCTGGATGAATGCTATGCAAGAAGAGATGAATTCTTTGCAGAAGAATAACACTTATGAGCTAGCAGAGCTTCCTAAAGGTAAAAGGGCATTGAAAAATAAATGGGTGTTTAAGCTGAAGAAAGATGGTGAAAAACTAGTGAAGTATAAAGCTCGATTGGTGGTGAAGGGCTTCTATCAGAAGAAATGGATTGACTTTGATGAGATATTCTCTCCTGTTGTCAAAATGACTTCCATTCGAGTGGTTTTGGGTTTAGTAGCCAGTTTGGATCTAGAGCTTGAACAGTTAGATGTGAAGACCGCCTTTCTCCATGGTGATTTGAAGGAAGAAATCTACATGGTTCAGCCAGAGGGATTTGAAATAAGAGGAAAAGAACATATGGTTTGCAGGTTGAAAAAGAGTTTGTATGGGTTGAAACAGGCTCCAAGACAGTGGTATAAAAAGTTTGATTCCTTTATGGTAGGCAATGGTTATACCAGGACAGATGCAGATCATTGTGTTTATGTTAGAGAATTCCATGGTGGTAATTTCATTATCCTTTTGCTATATATAGATGACATGCTGATAGTGGGGCAAGATGTTCAATTGATTCGCAGTTTGAAGGTAGATTTGTTCAAGTCGTTTGACAAATTTTGGGGATGCATATTCGTCGTGATAGGAAAGCCAGAAAGTTATGGTTATCACAGGAGAAATATGTAGAGAGAGTGTTGGAAATGTTTAACATAAAGAATGCTAAACCAGTTAGGACACCGCTTGGTAGTCACTTCAAACTTAGTAAGGTGACTTGTCCTTCTAAGAAGGAGGATAAAGAAAGAATGGCAAGAATTCCGTACTCCTCTGCAGTTGGGAGTTTG
Organism: Fraxinus pennsylvanica; assembly: GCA_912172775.2. Taxonomy (NCBI): domain Eukaryota; kingdom Viridiplantae; phylum Streptophyta; class Magnoliopsida; order Lamiales; family Oleaceae; genus Fraxinus; species Fraxinus pennsylvanica. The sequence goes on along the minus strand of OU503046.1, from coordinate 10,902,698 downwards.
ATGTATGCCATGGTTTGTACACGGCCAGACATTGCTCATGCAGTTGGTGTAGTCAGCAGGTTTCTTGTTAATCCCGGTAAAGATCATTTGGAGGTAGTAAAATTGATCTTTAGATACCTGAGAGGTACTTCAAAGATGTGCTTGACTTTTGGAGGTTCAAAACCAGTTTTGGAGGGCTTTACAGATGCAGATATGGCAGGTGATCTTGATGGTAGAAAATCCACTTCAGGATATTTGGTAACTTTTGCAGGGGGAGCTGTCTCATGGCAGTCCAGACTACAAAAGTGTGTTGTCTTATCTACAACCGAGGCTGAGTATATTGTAGCAACTGAAGCAACGAAAGAAATGCTTTGGATGAAAAGATTTCTCCAAGATCTGGGTTTGAAGCAAGATAGGTATGTAGTTAATTGTGATAGTCAGAGTGCGTCAGACTTGAGCAAGAATGCTACTTATCATTCTCGGACGAAGCACATTGATGTGGGATATCATTGGCTACGAAAAATAGTAGCAGAACAATTGATATTGTTAGAGAAGATTCATACCGAAAAGAATCCAGCTGATATGATGATAAAGATGGTGACTAGAGAAAAGCTTGAGCTTGTGCCGGACTGGCCGGCATGGAATCTAACTAATCTGTTAGATAATAATCTCCTTCCTCAATGGGGCTGGAGGGTGAGATTGTTATATGGGCTTGGTCCAGCCCATTAGGAAGTTAAATGCATATCCACTATTATATTGTAGATTTATATATAAAGCCCATTATACTCTCTTCTTCTGAAACATGGGCTGGATATATATGTATATACATCTTCCAAAATCTGAGGCGGTGGAAGAAAAATAGGGGCTGAAAATCAGAGAAAAATTAGGCTGAAATAGAGAGAAACAGAGGCTAAAAATACGGAGAAAAGAAACCAAAAACTGCTGGAAATTAAAGGAGAAAACTGGGCTGCTCAAATTTCAATTTCAAGAGACAAAGACTTTTACTTTGGTTAGAGAAGAAGCGTCTTCTTGGGGTGTGGATTCACACAGGTGTTATCTTTCTTCTCTGTACAAATTGGAGATTGATTATTGTGATTTTTCAATTTGTTGACATTCAAGTGTTAGGGCCTAAACTTGAATATTGTAATCTCTCTTTATTGATTATAGTGGATTTGGACGGAGTTGCCCCTTGGTTTTTTTTCCCTCTACACTGGAGGGTTTTTCAACGTAAAATTTGGTGTTATGTTCTCTTGTTTTTTTTTTATCACTCTAGTTAATTGTTTGGCTTGTTGAATTTATTCCTGCATTAAGTAGTTATTGCCCAACAAAAAATATATCATAAACACCAAATTGAATCACTTATATCAAAACCCAAATATCAAACCCAATTTTATATATTTATTCTTTAGTTCATTTTCCAAGTTTTGTTTTGCATGATTAAAACTTGGATTAAAGCTTTAATTACTCCTACAAACTATTTATCATAAAAGCTTTCAAGGATTTGTCCCGCGGCGACAAATATCATTTGAGGATAGTGATTCATAATCATGTTAAAACTTTCCATTTTCGGTGAATCATCTTGTTACTAATTTTCTTATTTCTTGTTTTTCATCAACTTTTGATCAACAATCTCAAACGACATTTTCAACATGAAGAACGAGACAATCATGGCTACGACAAAGATGATAAATCAAGATCTTGTAAGGCTCGATAGATTCAATGGGTCGAACTTTACAGGATCGAAGGACAAGTTGAAGTTTCTTCTTATAACATTGAAGATCTTCTACATTTTGGATCCAGACTTGGCACCATTATCGAAAACAACCCCGAATGAAATTGATGAAAAAAGACGGAAAGAGAGAAGAGGGAAGAAGATGAATTGATATGTAGATGACACATTTTGAATGCTCTTTTCGATCATCTCTATGATCTCTATACAAATAACACATCGGCAAAGGAAATATGGGAATTACTGGAAACCAAATACAAAGCCGAGGAAGAAGGTACCAAAAAGTTTTTGATTTCTAATACTTCCAAGTTGGTGCAATCATTGTGAAATTGCCATATTCGTGGAATGGTTATAGGAAGAAAATCCTCAACAATTCCCAAGATTATTATTTGGATAAACATTCTCATGAGGGAACTTTCAAAACCCATGCAATGGAACAGCGAAACAAATACAACAAGGATTTCAAGAAGAAGAAATCCTCAAATCCTAAGATAACAAGAACAAGAAGAAATTCAAAGTTTCTTTTTATGTGTGTGGCAACTCGGACATTATACTAGGGATTATAGATATCGTAAACAACCAATGCAAAAAAGCAAAGTGAACTTCGTTGAAAACATCATTGATACCATGAGCATTGTAAATTATGTCAAATGAAAGGTTCACGAATGGTGGTATGACACATGTGACCAGTGTTCTAAAAATCTCGCTTAGACTCAAAACTCGTTGTAGTTTTAAATTATGTCATTTTAAATTTGCTTTAATTTAATTGACACTATTCTTCTATTTATAGTTTTCCCTCACTTACACTGGTACATATCACAATATGTTCTCATAAAACTTGCTCAAGTATAAGATTCTCATCCAACGCTTCACATAAAATTTGAAACCCCTAGACAAATGTTGACCAATAAATTCATTCCAAAGTATATACAGAAATGTGTTTAGATTTTAGAATAATGTTATCTAGCTTTAGGCCTCCAGCGGTACTAAAATATGGTCACATTTGATATGTTCAATTAAATAGTCATGTGCCATTTCATCTAATGAATATATCATTTAATATCATATATCCTACCATCTAGACTCATATTAAAAATCAATAATGCTAAATAATAGAGAGCGACTACCGTAGTCATTCTATGTTACATGTAAATCAGTTATTAAAGAAATGCCACATAGAATGACGACAGTAATTTCTCACTATAAATAGTATTATTCTAAATAATATTACTCCATTTTTTATTGTGCTATTAGGATAGACGATCCTTTGTTTTAATTTTTAAGGGTGGTTGATTTTGAGATAGAGATTTTTTCAACTTGATGATATAAAATGAGCGTGATGTTTAAGAGTATAAAAATGTTGAAGATGAGTCCGAGCTTACAGGGCCAGTCCTCAAAATTATGAGGCTCTAGGCAATAAATTATTACGCTACTCTTAAATATAAATGAAATGAACACTTTTAAAATAGATAATTTATTTTTAACTTTCAAAAAAATTAATTTATAAATTCTAAAGAAACCTTATAAGCTTAGCAAAAAAATATAGGGAATATTTT
>OU503046.1:10824300-10850566 GCA_912172775.2 Fraxinus pennsylvanica | reverse complement strand
TTTTTGGCATGATTATGAATACTAACCTAAGTATAAAAAACTTAAAAACACTAGCTAACCAATAAACAAACATGTCGAAATACTAAATGTAATCTTAACTCATTACATGCAATGCAGTTTATAAAATCAAATAAAAGGTTAGAAATTGGGTTTTCTACTAATATGCACTTGTTTATGGTGATGACCCGACTTTTGCACAAATTCGTCATTGCACTTTGAATATGGTTATAAAGATATTTCTTATTCTGTAGGTTGACCTTGCAACAAACTTCGACTATCCTCCAAGCTCTTACTTTTCCCTTCTCAACATAATATGACTTACTTCCACCACCTGATTTGAAACACAACTAAGAATATTTCGATCATTTCATCGATTTTAATCACAAAATCAGTGAATTTGGAGGATTGCGTGCTATTTCCATCTCCATTGAATGTCAATGATTCGTTTGGCTCCATCGTGATTAATTCATTGGTCTCATCATACTCTTTTTTTTGTTTTTTAATTATTGTTTCCTCGAGTTGAATAATGAGAGATCCCCAAATGTATGCTATTTGGATCATTCGAACTTATTTGGACTCCAATTTTTTGCATTGTGGAAAAATCCCCCATATCATGTTATCTTCATCAACTTTAGCATATGGATCATACTTAAAATATTTCTTTTCTTTATCTTCCACTGTCAAGCTCAAGGGAAAGTTATGTTCATCAACTTCGTTCACTCACATAATATTGTCAATTATGGTCATTCTCATCAATTTCGACAAGTGCATTATACTTCTTCATTTTAAAGTGATGAAGGGGAAACAGATCCCCATAAGCATGTTATATTCATCAATTTTAGCATCCCTCATCTCCATTTGTTGCTGACCTCTTGCTTTTTTCAGTTTCTTGTCAATGTTACCAAGAAATACAAGTACCTCAATTGAAAGAGAAAGAAATAAAAATTTTTACTTCAAACTAAAGTTAAAATTAACTAAATAACTCTATTCATCAACAACGTATTCAAAAACTTTTCACCTAAATCGCAAGTGTATAATATCGTAAAAAATAATAAAATTGATTAAAATTCAAGTATCATTCCCAGAAAAACTAATATTCACAATATATATTTATTCTAAACTTAACTTCAAATTAGACTAATGTGGTTACCAATTAATAACTTAACAATTGAATTGAAAATTAGAATTTATACTAAACTCTATCTAGTACAATCAATGTTTAAGTAATTAGGAGTTTTGATTTCACCTAGGTCAATCAACGCGCATGAAATTGGCATAAAAATCTTTGAATTAAATTTACATTAATCACCTGAGTTACATTGTACATCCTAACAATTAAAAAAATAGCCGTTCGTAAATGAAAAAATACAAATCTCGATTATTGCAAAAATAAAAAGTAATTGTTGATGTTGGCAACACGAATTCCAACAATAGATCTTCAGCCTCTTCCTTGATTATTGCAAATCTCCCCGTACAAAATATCTTCTTTCGCTTTAAAATCTCGAATTCGTGCCAAAAATCTTGAGTTTTTATTGATAAATACACGTTTTTTTGCCTGAAGAATGTGTCTCCCCTTTGAAAAGAGTAAAATAAACATATTTATAATCTCCTACTTAGGTTAAAAATCAAGCCACAAAATGTCTTGAATCATTATTTCAATCGAAATATTTTTCTTATATTTTAGTAACATTTTCCGGAAAATCACTATACAAAATACATTTTAACCTAAAAATGGGTCTCAAACGGAGTTAATTGAGCATGATGTTTGAAAAGTATAAAAATCTTGAAGATGTATATCCGAGCTTAAAAATTACTTTTTAACCTTTTTTCTTGGCAATAATAAATATTGAAAATAAAAAGGTCACAATCTTTCATTATACTGCCTAAATCTTGATCATATTCATGACTGAGAAGTGAAGTCGTCTTTCATAGATTTATATATTCTACTTTGAAAACTTTGCTTTAATAATAGTAAAAATACAGATGAATCACACTAGTAAAAAACATGTTTTTTTTAAAACAAAAATAAAATAAAATAATTTACGGATTAATTAATTTTATTTTACCATTTTAATATTATTTCATTCCTTTCTTTTCGATTTGTAATCCTCTCTTTTGAAAAGTTTGCTTTAATAATAGTAAGAATATCAGTGTTTTAAAATACACGCATACTTTGCATATGAAGTGTGCGCGCTAAATAAGTTGACCGTATATGCATGCTTAAACCCAAATGGGCACGCATTTGTGTTAAAAATTGTGCCAAAATTAGCTTAGCAAAATCGAATCCATTTTTATAACTTTAAAAAAAAAAAAGTAAATTAAGTCTAACAAACATCAAATTAACTCAAATCGCCCAAATCCATGAATTATATATACCAATCTATATGGTTTTGATATTTAAAAAAAAAAAATCATAGCACATTTTTCGTAGTGTTGCAAACTACCTAAGTCAAGTCTGAGCCTCCTTCTTCTTCAATTTTTCTTTAATTTTACTAGCAAGTGATGCTAATAATGAACAATCTTGAATTATTGATGGTTGTAATGATGAGGATGATGTCATAATGATATCCTACCATCTACAAAAGGTATTAGGAATTTTCGAATTGAAATAAGGGAGCTCGATCAAGATGATTTTACATACGTGAAATATGACTTCAATAAAAAGGAGTTTGAATTAGAAACTAATAAAGAGTTAGAAAATATTTAGAATTTTGTAAGTCGATGTACGTGTCTAATCTAATTGTAAAAATTGATTACTAAGTAATTGTTGTATTTGTGATTTTGATTAATATTTTTTTAAAAAAAATGAGAATATATATTGTTTTAAAAAATGCATTATTTAGAGTATGTTTGATTCTCATTATTTATAAAAAAAATGCATTTTGGAATAATGATTTGATGGATAATGTGTAGTTAAAAATGAAAGAAAATTTTTAAATTTGCGTATAATATTATTTTATTGAAAAATATATGATTAAAAATAAAAGAGGGAAAAATGTATTCTAAAAATAATGAGTACCAAATGAGGGCTTAATATATTTATTAGTTCAGAATATTTAAAATAATATTAAAAATTGAAAAATGCATAATGCTTAGCATAAACAAACTATTCTCATAATGTTTGATGCTCGACCGTAACGCATTGTTATATATTACGCATTTAAGAACCTTAAAGAATACAGACGAATCACCTGGCAAAAAAAAAACTTGTTTTTTGTGATCCATTATTTAGATTTGTAATCTTCTCTCTAAAAACTTTGCTTTAACAATAGTTAAAACACAGATGAATTGCCCTGCGAAAAGAAAAAAACATGTTTTTTGTCTTTCATTATGGATTAATGTCACCATTTTAATATTGTTTCATTCCTTTCTTTTTCGATTTTTAATCTTCTTTCGGTGATCCGCTTGCTACAAACTTGAAATTAGAATTCCTATTTTACTATTTTAGTTGAATTGATGATGTTTCCAAAAAATAAAAAAATCAGGTACCATACGCCACCTCCCACCTAGGAGGACCCACCTAGTGGTGGCGAGAAAATCATGAAAATTCGTAGCCATTGTTTAACAACCATTATTTGGGAAAAATCATGACTTGAATAGTAATTTTAAAAGAATATGTGGTTAAAAAGTAGAGAATTTTGTGCTTACGTGCAAATATTTTAGGGAACCACTATATCATTAAATAAATATATATCGTTCTAAATTCATCAACTGATATTTATTTTCATTAAATTCTTTTAAACCTTTTTATATTCTTTTAAAATTTATGTTTAAATAAAACTCTAATAATTATAAAATATCATCTTTAACTAAAATCATAAAACCCTAATAATCATAAAATATATTCTTCAACTAAAATCATTAAACCCTAATAATCATAAAATATCATCTTCAATTGAAATCAAAACAACAATAGAAGGATTACCATTAGAGAAAATACACGAAGACATACATGCAATATATAAGAAGAATTTAAAAAAAGTAAAAATTGTGTTTTATTGTGAATTTGATAGATTTAGTATTATCATTACAGGAAATGCATGAAGACAAATTTCATCAGTTTTTATTTTTGTTTTGGAAAAACAAAATCAAGTCAGAAGTTGGGAGTCTTGTCCCTCACCATTAATGACTTTTAGCTCTAAAGAAAAGTACAGCCTTCTCAATTACTTTACATTAAAGTTTCATTATGTTTTTGAATTTTGAAATTGTATCATGGATGTATTTAGAGTGGGATGAATATAAAAAATTTGTGTGGATTTATGTCGTTTAAATGAATAAATTTAATAAGGATAGTATTGAGTGGGATGAATATATAATAATTATGAAAATAAATAGCGATACCCATGCTTTACTGTGTAAATGTATGATTACAAATGAGTACCTAGAAAAAAGAATTTTCAAATAATGATCGTCAAATAAGGCCTCACTTGTTATTTATTCTTTTTTTTCTTATTTTAGTTGCTTTAGTTTTCTTTTTGTTTATTTAAGTGGAAGGGTAAAATTGGTTTTTTTTTACATAATTGCGAATTATTAATTTTTTGCAAAACCCCTATTCGGCCTCCATTTTATCTAAAATGTATTTTTCTACCTCTTCTTTTTAATTGTACATTCTCCAATAAAATAATATGACCCAAAAAAATTTCTCTTTTTTAACCACATATTCTTTAAAAAAAAATCATCATTTCAAAATGCATTTTTCCTCAAAAATACATTAAAACGGGTCTCAAATAAGGGTGAAGTATATTAATTTCTCAAAAGTTTGGGACAATAAAAGTTGACGGCATATCCAATGTTTTACTCAAAGGTTGGACATGAATAATTCAATTTTTTTCATTTATATTTTTGATTGTACTTAAAATTATACTATACCTAAAATTCTTATTTGGATATTCAATTATTCTTCAGATAACTTACTTATTTCCAATAAATTGTGCAAAAATTATACATTTTTGCTTGAAAGATAGGCTCTTGGATTCTGGATATTTATGTAATGTTGTTACACCTCTTAGCTTCAGATCAACACCACACGATAGTCAACTAGCAAGTCAATGAGTCTCACACTCCACATTATCTTCATACCTGATCGAGATAAGGCCATATACAAGGTAGCTGATGTGATGCATCAATTCCGCCTAGGTGTCATGTAGAGGCCAACCCTCCATGACCTAGATGAAGTGTTACGCGTACTGCAGGGAAGAAATTCGAGACAATTAGTATCTTCATTTAGGGGAAGCATCTCCAAGCTCACATCTTTCAAGAGATTTTCTGTACAAAATCTTCATACGATTAATTGATGTGACAGCTCTGCAGCAAGCGTCTAAATGTCAAATAGTCAGTCTAATATTCAGATGTCTGACCTAGGCCCCATTTTTCAAAAAATATTAAATGTCATTAGCCTATGATTGACAAATTGATGCCTAGGAGGAGACACCTCTTCCATCAAGATGAGCCCACTTATCTTTTTATCCAATTGTCAGTATTTCATCATTTCTACTATAAAAACTCACACTTAGTGTGTCATTTGAAGGTAATACAATTTTATATACAACTATAACTTTGCTCTCACATTATTCTCATTGTTTACGTACTCGTGGATCCGACCGTCTTACATTTAGTAGCTCAAGTTTCAAGCATGTCACACACTCACTATTGATATTGATTGACTTGACCGTCGGAGTGCTTAAGAGCATCTCCCTTACCTCCGAGAAAGCCACGTACAACTCATGATTTGCCCAAATATGCAGGAGCTAGGCTAGGTTGATGTGAGTGGAGTCGGGATCTATTGAACACGTTACTCCTACAAAAAGCAAAGTCAACAATATGAAAAAATTCATGTTGAATAAAACTTAAGAGAGTTTTAGTTTATTTTATTATATTTTTGAAAATAAGAGAGTTTTGCAGGTTGTTTGCAAGTTGGTTTGAAAGTTGTAAAATGAATAAGCTTATCTTAAATTAACAAGGGAAAATTGCATTTCCAATTTTTGGTATTTATTCCTAATTTTTTTTTGTATTGGCACCATCCATTCCTAACTTGTCAACTAATTAGCAAGGTTCATTCCCATATTCACAGAATTCTTCCAATTGTTAGGATCGCACACAAAAAAGTTTGCCCCTCCACTTTATACAATTAAAAAAAAATCTGTCTAAATTTTTTTGAAAAATAACAAAAATACCCAGCCCCAGAATCATTCATTCACTTCACTTCACCAACCACCCACGTTTCATAGACACATCTTCACACCGTTCGGGTTTAAAAATTACCCACTAATTGGATTTTTTTGATTCACTAGTCGATCTAGCAACTCGAAGAGTTAAAACAACTTTTTTTCTATTCAAACTTGTGATTCAACAATTACTAGTCAAATCAACAATTACTATTCACACACGTTTAGTGCCCTGCATCATGGTGTGTGTTGATTGGCGAATGTAGGGGGCGGCCTATTCTTTAGCCAAGTCGGTCCCAGTCTATTAAATTTTTTCTATGTATAAAAAAATTATTCGGAAAACAAAAAAGTTCGTGAAAATTTATTTATTTTTAATTCAGTCCTAAATTCGTTTCTGGATTGTTGTAAGTGATAATATAGTAGATGCTCAACTACAGATTCTGATGGGATGTTCGATTTCCTTATCGATATTGATCAATTATCATGTAACGATCAGATCTTATCATCCCTTCCCAACGTTACTTCCAAAAGCTTGAGTCCAATCGGATTTTATAACAAGTTGACTTGCATGCCACGGCTTCGTCATTCACCAAAGCCAAAAGCCCAAAAGTGTCCAACCATATCAAAATGAAAGTCAAAAGCAACAAATCATCACCAAATTATGAACAAACTTCAACTTCATGGATCCCACTTTTCACTCCGTTCCCCATACCTCTGTGTGTATGTGTGTGTATATACGGAAAAAGTGTTATCAAATTCATATAGATGCTGACGTGATGACTGATGAAACCTGATTTGCCTTTTTTTTCATCTTCCAATGATTCCACGCTATATATTATTTGTCAAAATTTTCTGTTAAAATTTTTTTTACTTGTTGCATGATTGTTTATATACGTACATTCCAGGTCTGTATATATACACATAGAGCACCAAGAAAAAACCTGAGAACTCTCATAATGTACTGCAATTATGGCGTTTCACTACCCAGTAGCGATCGCCTCCGCATCTCCTTCCTCCCATCAACCCGACCTGACCCACTTCCCAAAACTATCTCTTTTCCCACCTCCATAGCCTTCCGGGTCGGACACGGTCGAGCCATTAAACTCGTTAAATCCACCGGTAACGATACACATTCTCTCTCCTCAGAGCATCCCTCCAGTTTCTACGACTTATTTGGCATACCCGAGACGAGCACTTTGATTGAGATCAAACAAGCGTACAAGCAGATGGCCCGGAAGTACCACCCGGATGTATCCCCGCCGGGTCGGATGGAAGAGTATACTCAGCGATTCATTCAGGTACAGGAAGCCTACGAAACGCTGTCGGATCCTGGAAGGAGAGCGTCGTACGATTTAGACATGGCTAAGGGACTTCATCTTGCATTCTCTACCAGGAGGCGTTCGAAATTCGACGAGGTTCGTTCACTTTTTCGTATACCAATGGTCAGATTTATCATCATTGCCGGACATGCTTAAAAATGACATTTTTAACTTATTTTTAAGCATGATCAAACAAACTTGAGAGGGTTAAATTCACTTATGGTCACCCAACTTTATAGTTGGTGTCACCATGCCACCCAATTTGATTTATTTCACAAAAGCCATCCAATTTCATATAACGGTTCACTACGGCCTCTCAATTTTATATAACATTTCATCATAGTCACTCAACTTCTTTTTACTATTTTCATTAATTTTAAAAGGGGTAAAACGATAATTTTGCATTATATACATTAAACAAATTTTTAAAAAAAAACAAAATAAAAACTTTTATAAAAAGTTAATTAAAACAATAAAATAAAATAAAAACTTATTGAAAAAAGGTTTTTAAAATAAAATAAAAACTTATTTTTTTAAAAAAGTTACTTGGAAAAATAAATTAAAATAAAAAGTTATTTTAAAAAATAAATAAAATAAAAAATTATTTTAAAATAAACATTTTAAGTTTTTTTTAAATAAGTTTTTATTTTAATTTTTTTTAAAAATTTTTTTTTTATATATATAATGTAAAGTTACCTTTTTACTCCTTTTAAAGTTAATGAAAATGATAAAAAGAAGTTGAGTGGCTGTGGTAAAATGTTATATGAAATCGGGTGGCCTAGTGAAATATGAAATTGGATGGCCTTCGTGAAATAAAATCAAATTGGGAGACTATGGTGATATTAAATATAAAGTTTGGTGGTCATGATGAAACAAAATCAAATTTGGTGGTCATCGTTATTGGAAAATTGGTTTTATTAGTTGGTTTGACTAATTATTTCAGTAGGTCTCGTTAGTTGGACAAGATATTTCTTTGGCCGAATGTGTTATACTCTATGAGTAGATCAATATAGTGTATTTATTTTCTCAAATCCAATTTAGGATAAATGAGAAATTAAGATCAAAAGATGACTATTTGAAGTTGAAATAAAAAATTGGTGGGAAATTGGAAAAGTGTCAATCATATATAGGAAAGTTAGAAGAATATAAACCATTTTATATTGCTCAAGTTTGGGATTTGGTTTTGGGCCCCAAGAGGTACCAATAGTCTTTAAAGGGGAAAGAACCTACATGCTAGTAGGTTGGGTCAAAACCCACACGTACGAGCCGCCGGCCGGCTCGGCAGGGCACGGGCCAAGCTTATATATATTTTTGATAAAATAATATTTGATTTATATTATTTTATTGTTATTTAAAATAATAATATATTTATTTTATATTATTACTTTTCCCAGATTTTTCTGTGACTGACACGTGTATTCTTCTAGAAGGACGGTTGGTGATTGCTGTCCAAAAGGTTTGTGTCTGTTGAAGACACAACTTTCCGGCTGTTGTGTCTTTTGGACACAATATTTCAACTTCTATAAATAGGTCCACATATCATCGGTTTCATTCACTTAAAAATAAATTCTGATTTAATTCATCTTCCGATATTATTCATTCATCCATGCATTATTCATATTTTGCAATCAAACCGCGCAAAATTATTTTCGTACATTTTAGTCATTCACATTGTAGAGCGATCAAAACATTAGTAGGTTTGTCGGGACTTGTAATTTGTAGTGCTACTATTATAAATCGAGGTCGTTGTATCTTGGGAGACGAGTGCCGGAATACCGCCAACATTAGTGTGGGGCATTATCGTCTTAAAGAGAAAGAGTCGAACTCTTGCCTCGACAACATCGCATTCATTTTTTTACGACGTTATTCTGTCTAACTTAAATCTCGGTGATATCATTACTTGCCTAATTCTAACAATGGTGACACAAAATATAAAGTTGGGTGGCCACCAGTGAATTTAACCCAGCTTGAGATAATTGTTTTCAAAAATATTTGAAAGCACCTACCTATTTTAAATGAGAGGTTTTAATATTGCATAGTATTCTTTAGTTTATGGTCTATGGAAGCCTTATTTTTTAAATTAATTGATTTGTTAAATCTTTTATGGGTAGTTGTAATTTGGCGGGCAGTGATGTCTGTTGGTGGAAAAATACATAAAAAGCGTGTTTACTGATGCAAGAATTCTGGCAGAGTAGAATATTTAGAAAGCGCATTTGGTCTTTCCATAGAATTCCTTTCTTTTGGTAGGTGGATAGGAAAAATAGTCTCGGGCGTATGTTGAAATTTGGTGATTTTAAGAGTTGGACAAAAATTGATTTGTTTGGAAAGTGTGAACACGATCTAAATAGAAAATATGATGTTGAAATATACTGAAGTGTACGCATGCTGATGTACGACATTTAGCATTGCTCGGTTTAGAGTCACAAAATTGAATTCAAGATGTACGAAAAGTAAAGTATATAGAGAGAGTTGATGTTTTCAATTCATTCTATTTTCAATTAAGAATACTGAGTGTCTTGCTTTTACAATTTACATTTGATTATTGTTAAATTGTGTCTTACTAGGCTTGTTTTACTGTAATTACAGCAAAACGAAGAGAAGTGCAAATGGAAGACACGATGGCAATCTCAACTATAATATGTCGTGAGCAACACGAATACGTTGTGGATGTAATAGAATGTGTGGTTGAAAATAACTTTTTTTAAAAAATAATAATAATAATTTTTAAAATTTTATGCCAAACAAGGCACATTTAGCATACATAGGTAAGCTACCTTAGAAACCAAGAAATCGTACCACGAAGACTATTATCTAATAAAACTCAGATGAGTAAGGTAAGTTGTATAAGGTTTGATTTGGTACTTTCTTGTTTTAAGATAATTAGCTTTTACTTTGTTGTAAAGAGATTAAGCAGCGAGAAGAATCAATTAATTGTTTAATAAATTTTTGTCTCAAAATTATTATATGTTTTAGAATTAACATTTTAGAATTTGGGACTGTGATTGCAATTAGTTTTTTCTTTTTCTTTTCTTTTTATTTAAATAGAGGAATATATTCGTCATTTCATAATTTTTAATTGAGAAAATATGTGAAAATGACCTTTTTGTTCAATAAAATGTGAAAATAAGAGTGAAATGCTAAAAAAAAAAAAAAGGGTAGTGAGATTTTCCATAATAAAAATAAAAAGTTGGGACGTTATATGCTAATTACCCAAAATTGATTTGTTTGGAAAGTGTGAACACAATCTTAATAGAAAATATGATGTTGAAATATACTGACATGTACACACGCTGATGTACGACATTTAGCATTGCTCGGTTTAGAGTCACAAAATTGAATTCAAGATGGACGAAAAATAAAGTATCTTGAGAGAGAGTTGATGTATTCAATTCATTCTATTTTCAACAAAAAATACTGAGTGTTTTGCTTTTACGAATTACATTTGATTATTGTAAAATTGCGTCTTATTAGGCTTGTTTTACTGTAATTACATCAAATGTAAGAGAAGTGCGAATGAAAGACGAGATGACAATCTCAACTGTTAGAGCTAAAGAGAAGAAGTATGTACAAGGAGTCGATTGATAATATGTCGTGGGCAGCACGAATACGTAGGCAAATGAATGAATCGTCTTAATAATATGTTTGGTAACGCAGATAGAACAATACAATTTAATATTGTATACCAACATGAAATTTTGGTTACAATTCTACATAGCTTATACATATTTTTCCTCTTTTGGATAGGGTAGGTTTATATCAAATTTCATTCTAGTGAAAGTTTACAGTTTTTGACACATTTTTTTTTAAAGAAAAATAATTTTATTGTGGAATGCATGGTTGAAATTGGGATAAAGTTGTGGATGTAATAGAATGTGTGGTTGAAAATAACTTTTTTTTTTAAAAAATAATAATAATTTTTAAACATTTATGCCAGACAAGGCACATTAAGCATACATAGGTAAGCTACCTTAGAAACCAAGAAATAGTACCATGTGGACCATTATCTAATAAAACTCAGATGAGTAAGGTAAGTTTTATAAGGTTTGATTTGGTATTTTTGTGTTTTAAGATAATTAGGGGATGTTTTTTTCGTATTTCAGTTTTTAGTTTTGAGTTTTGAATATCCATTTTGAGATTGTTGAAAACACGTTCTTTTTATCATTTTGAAAATTGTTTTCAAAAATAAAAAAGTGAAGTTTTGGCCTGGTTTTACCTGAAAACAACCAAAATAAATTTTTTGACGTTTTCCATTTTCTTCGTAAATTTTAAACTTGTTTTTGAAATTTTGATTTTGAAACTAGGTAAGTAAACGTGTTTTCAGTGGTTTCGAAAACTAAAAACTGAAAATGACATGAAAACAGCAAAGAGAACGAGCCCTTATCTTTTGATGTGTTGTAAAGAGATTAGGCTGTAGAAGAATCAATTAATTGTTTAGTAAACTTTTGTTTCAAAATTTGTATATGTTCTAAAATTAACATTTTAGTGTTCGGTAAACAAAAGTGTTTTATTAATGTGCTCGTATAAAATTACCAAACTAGACACTGATTATAATGATATCATTTTGTATTATTATTATTGATAGCATTTTAAAATTTATTTGTACTTTTATAACAATATATAGTATTGTTAAATATTTTTATAAGATCGTATATTCACTATAGTTATATTAAAATGAAAAAATATATATATCTATTAAATCTCAAAATTTATAAATTTACAAAATAAAAACATATCCCGTATAGTAGAAAAAAAAAATTAATTAAATTAACAAGAGCTGAAATTGATATTTTAATATAATAAATAATTAAATAAGTTAAAAGCAGAATCTAAAAAACTAATTTTAAAATATATTGCTAGAGGGTGCAGATTGCTCTTACACTTGCCTATCTCAAATATTTACAAGATATAAGAACAAAATCAGTTTTTAGAATTGACAAATTGGCATAAATTGTGTAGTAACAGAAATAAAAAATAAAAATTACAAAAAGATCATACAGTAATTAATGTTTAAGTTGGGTAGAGCCGAAGAGAGGACTAAGCTTTGGTGCTTTAGATGTCAAGAAAAGATACGATGACACCTACGTTCCAAGCCTACTTGATGCAGTTTGAAGCAACAGCTAAATGACAAAGAAAGAGAACGATCGAAAAATAGCTGATTTACCAAGAATATCGTGAAATATTAATTGATTCTGCGAAAGAATATCGAATATTCAATTTGATCGATAAATCATTGCTTCGTGCATGAATGCTAATTTGGATTGAAAATTGGAGAAAAAATCGTAATTATTAATATTCTATTTCAATTCAAAAACAACTAAGTGTCATTAGGGCTTACAGTACTTATTTAAAGCAATGAATAAAATCTAGATAATGACTAAATTTAAAAGATTATGAGGAAAATTTGAAAACATAATACATAAATAGAGTCTCCTAATGACTTGAAGAGCAAGAAAATAATTAAAAGATAACAAAGCTCAGGTCAGACTGTATCATTCTCTTTCAATTGGAAACGACCACAATTAATGTAGAGCCATTGTCCTATTCAGCATGCAAACATAGGCTAGACCATGTGACCAAATTGTGGTAACATTGTACAACCAAAAATTACTTGGTAACAAGATTTTGAATAAATATTGTGACCTTTAATTTAACTAAACATGTCAAGGTCACAAAACACACAATTTATGATCACAAATCATATAAGGTCAATTTGTAGGTCACAATCTTACTTTGCGGTTTTATTATGGATTATCTCTTACTCAAACAGTCAAACTTGAATTTTTTATATTCTTAATAGTATACATAATTTGTGAGATAATTGTGGGATAATAGTATTATTTTTGAAATCAACAACAAACATTAAAAACTATGGTTTTTTGTCAAAAAAAAAAATATATATTTATGGATTAGCAACAATTATCATAACATATTATCAGGAAAAAAAAATGATGAGTACATAAGCAAATCATAAAGCTGAATGGTGTGATAAACAATAATTAAGTTAATGAAATGAATGGAACTACCCCTTCCTTTTCCTTCTTACATTACATATAAATAGGAGTTCTATGTTACAGATCAAAATTGTGGTGAAGCGAAACTCAAGCTACTCTTACACTCAATTA
Source organism: Fraxinus pennsylvanica (assembly GCA_912172775.2). Classification (NCBI taxonomy): domain Eukaryota; kingdom Viridiplantae; phylum Streptophyta; class Magnoliopsida; order Lamiales; family Oleaceae; genus Fraxinus; species Fraxinus pennsylvanica. The sequence goes on along the minus strand of OU503046.1, from coordinate 10,836,961 downwards.
GAAAGGAGAGCACATCAGCTTAACGCAATAAACTGAAGCTTATGCATCCTACACAATACTCATCAATCTTATCTCACACCTAATGAAAGTTTCTGATATGGTAACGGTTAAATTTTGAGAAGTATTCCTAGACCTAGGATGACCGTGGATTCCGAGTGATCCAGACAATTTCCAAACCATGCAAAAATGCCACCCCATAACATCACATGAAAGGGTGTGATTAGCCGAGAATCCAAGCCAGTACACCAGGTTTATCTGAAAAGCCTGGTACAGCAACACAATCAGGCTTCATGCATCAGATAGCACTGAATAAATGACAATCAGTAAGGAACAACATATGGAAGGGCATAAATAACAGCTGATTCTATATGCACAGCTTGAGACCATACGTGCAACTCCTCATTGACCGCAGATGATCTCACATTGCTATTTGATGGAGGATCTTTATGGGTAAACAACCATTCCTGGTCATCAACATCAGGCAACTCCATCTTGGGCACCATGAGTATCTCATTCAGATACTTGGCATCTGGATGGGAAGGTCTATTTGATGCTTCAGCAATTTGATCCTCCATCATGGATTCATAGGGTACTCCAATAACATGCTTGGAATCGGGATGGGGAGATTTCTTTGATGCTTCGACAATTTGATCTCCAAACATACTTGTAGCAGAAGGCTTAGATTTAGTTGAAATCGATTTTTGGACTTCAATTTTATCATTCACCTTCATGTCTTTGTTATCCACCATAAAATTGTTAGGAATCTCTTTCTTATCCAAGGTCGATATACAATGAATTCGTGCAGATTCGAGTTTCCTTCCATTCTCTGTCAATTGATGAGAGAGCCTCTGCAATTTATTGTGCCTGACTTCACTATCTGTGAAACAAGCAACAATAATCAGCCTATAGAAAGGTTAATCGATGTTTGAACAAGCTTGTATAATATCATTCAGAATCAAAGTAACAGTTCATCGAGGTCATAAAACCCAATGAAAGCATCTTAAGAAGCATAGTATGTTAGGCAGTGGCCCAATATGTTTCCCTGCGATTATCTTATCCATAATAACTGAAATACAATATAGCGGGAACTTTATCCCAAGTATTCCACTGAATAAGAGAACTTACCATGGAGAAAACCATTGGAATCCAAATCTTTTCTTTTCCTTGAATTTCCCTCACTAACAGCAGAACTGTTGATGCCCTCCAACATATGCGGGCTTTTATAACTGGTAACAGCGCCAGCCTCCTTCCTGCCAACATCTTTGGATATGACCTGCGTGCTTTCCTTAGTTTCACTTTTTCTCTTGGTCTTCACCTTTTTCTTCTCCCTATCCTTTTCTTTGTCAATTTTATGGCTTTTTTTATCTCTATCTCTATCCTTCTGTTTGCCATCCCGATTACTGTCACCTCTTTCCTTAGATGTCTCTTTACTTGGCAATATCCTATCATTTTGTTCCTCAGCCGGTCTGGGCATCCCTTCAACTTTACTCTTGGCCATTCCAGTAAGGTTCTGGGCAATTGAATTTCCAATGAACTCATTGCTAAATCCTTGCACGCCCATTTTTTTATTATTAACTCTCTTATCTTTGTTCTTTCCCCCGTCTTCTGCCAATATACCAGAAGAATCTCTGACAGCTGGATCTTGATCCCTTTTCTGGGTATCTGAAACTCTCCCAAGCAACTGGCTCCCTGAAGCCTTCCCATCATCTCTAATTCTCCTGTCCAACTCCTGCACAAATTTTGATTCTTCAATCCCCTGGGAGATCCAACTGTTCTGCTTAGATCTCCCCCCATTTTGACCCTGGAACTGAATAGCCCGTTTTGCTTCATCCACAAAAAAGTCATTATCATGTCCTCCTTTTGTAGGAAGTTTCTCTCCATTGTTCACCTCGAGTATCCCAGCAACTGTTGCCTCCTCCGAGATGCTGCTTTTCTCTTTCTCTTTGCCCTTGTCCTTCTTGTCCTTGTGTTTTTCTTTCCGGTCTTTCTTTACTCTGCATTTATCATCACTTCTGTCTCTCTCCTTTTTCTCTTTACCTCCTTTTCTTTCCTTCTTCTTCTTTTCCTTTTTGTGTTTTTTCTCTTTGCGCTTCTCCTGAAAATAATCGTAGATTCTAACTTGGACTATATTTTTTAAAATTTCATGGTGAATGATATCGCCAATCATAAAAATTCCTATTGCCCATATTCAAACATTTTCAATTTTTCATAGATTAATATCCAACTGCAAATCTCTGTAATCAGGAAACTTGCATAGTCTGAACTATAGATTTAACAAAACAAAGTCCTAATTAAAAATTTACATGGAAAAGAAGAGATTCGATCAAACACCCAGCCAATAAGAAAAAGAAAAAAGATCATATAATAACAGAAAAGGCAACAATTGCTGCCAGAAACGCTTTTTCCTTTCTTCGTTCATTGATGCATAACATGATAAAGAAAAAGTAATTTTGGATGTACATCTTCAATGAGAACCTCTCTAGAGAAGTGTGGAGGCAAAATAAAACACCTTAAAATCAAAAAAGCTGATGACTTGTGTGCCAAACCTTCAACCTTTTTCAATAATCAATGATGCATACAATGTATCCCAATGCTTCACTATTCACAAGTTTTGACCAAATTTGTAAACTATACTGCATACAAGACAAAAGGTAGTATATCATATAAATGAACCAAATGAAAGATAATAATGTAAAGAAATCAAACATTTTTTCATTTATCTTAAACTTTGACATTAAAGAACTGTCAAGATACACGTGGCTGAGCAGAATTTCTAGAAGGGATCAATTAAAATGTAGATATGATCAGATAGGAAAGTGATCCTATTTGCTTGAGAAATCTATTGGTTTAACTAGGAAAGGGGATAGGGAAAAAATTAAGCATGCCTTTACAATGCTTATTATTCAAAATCCAAACATACAAGGCTATCACATTTCTTTTTTCCATTTTTGATTAATGTGATAAAAGAAACTACAGTCATTTAAATTGTCTCACCAGTCTGTTGTCTTGAAAATTAGAATACATCAGGAAAAGTTTTATAAAGACCCTAAAATAAAATGTACAGGTAATTTCTAAGCAATCCCATCTACTGAGATCTTAGAATACTGATGACACGATGAAGTTATCCTACCTTTTAACCACACATTCTCCAACATGGGGGCAAAAAATAATAATAATAATTTTTCACTTGGATAAATCTCCCAAACGATGTATATAATTACACCAATCAAAAGAAGTTTGTCTCCTATGTTTTTAATCAGTCCAAATTTTCCCTCCTAGCATGTGTATGCTGTGGTACTCTTTTATACATTATCAAAAAATAACCAGACAAGTGGAGGCACAGCAAAGTAAATAAAGAAACGTGCTTTCAAAATTAAATTTAGAAGACACAGAACTCACAATTAGCTATTATCAAAAAAGAAAACTGGCCATAAATTTCCATTCTAGAACAAGAAAAAGAGAAATGCTGCTCTATGAAAAATATGCAAAAGTTTGAAGTGTGCAAGAATATGCAACTAATCGCATACACAAACTTCAGAATTTTAGATTATCCTTGCGAGCTATTTATACAGTAAATTGTTTCATTTTTTCTACATATTTGTAAATAGTAAACAGACCAACGATATTATTAACAATGTTATAAGCTGTACCCATCCCTTATATTGCTTCACATCATCATTCATAGCATTAAACGCTTGTTTGGGAAGTGTTTATTGACTATTTAAATTTAAATAGATAAAAATAATGGTGGATAAGTGGGTATCCCTTGTGGTCTCACAAAATGTATGAATAAAAATTAGTTTGACCGATAACAGTTATAAGCATTAGCCAAACATGGGCTAAGTGGGGAATTTCCGACCAAACCCAAAATATCAACAATTTCGAATGCATGAATTCCCAACTTCCTAAATAGAGCCTACAAGTTCCTCTTTAGGACTAGGCAAATATAAAGACTATAAACATGCGCTCTCTCATAGTAGACAAGATATGAATTATTGAAATTAATTTCATATTTTCATATCCTAGAAGTTTCCTATCAAATATCAATATGTTCTCCTGGAAGTCAACTTGCTTAAACATAACAAGTCCATCCATCCCATACCCTTTCCCGGAAGTTGAAGACTAAAATCATTGTAATTGATAAGGCCTTTTCCTAGAAAAGGAATCTTTTGTTGCAATAGAAGCGAAAGTGGAGGAATTTAATATATTGTAAAGAACTTGTGTAAAAGCAATATTCGACATAATTGTATAAAGCAAAACAAAAACGGAAGGAAAAATTTATTGTTAGGGACCAAACTTGATTTTCTCCGAGCTATATTATCATACGTGTAAAGCAATTTACCACAGTTAATAACTTCATTAAAATCATCAGCTAGATTAAAAAGGAATCAGAAAGAAACATAATGAAAAGGAAATACCCCTTGTGTTCTCAATAATGCAGAAGCACGACTACAATCACCACATCATCCTACAGAATTAATGACATATACAAGGGCATACATGTCGACCAGAAATCTGGGAGCAAGAAAGGGACTCCTCCCAACAAATATACAAAGTCGACTGTAGTAGCAAGAAGCTTCACTATAATGCTTTGATGCAATGATGGATCTAGCTGGTAATTCACATGACCATCTATTGAGTCCAGGTGTTTTCTAAGAATTTTATTCTTGCCTAGTTTTTGGTTTGTCTCTCAGTTCATAGGGCTCGAGAGTGTTTGAGAGCATTCACAATATTTTGCTCCAAAGCTCCATATAATTAGCCAAAGGTCGTACTTTGTGACTTCTTATTTAAGGAAATTCTAAATGTTCTAGAATGGGAACCTAGGCAACTCATTAATAAGCTTCAACGCAATGTTGAATCGAAATGGGAAGCACGTGATTGTTTTGACTTCCAATGTATTCTAAAAGTTTCTTTCTTGTACTAAGTTCAATTCTGTTTCTCAGTCTCTTAAGCTCCAGAATACTTTCAGACCGTCAACATCTGCTTAAAAGCATCATACTAGAGACCCGAAGGTCATGTCCTTGTATCTTTTTTTGGTTATTTCTGTGTTTTATAATAATCACTCAGTCAATTTAGTTGGTTTTCAAACTGGAAGTTCTTATCCTGCTAGGTTTAGAATTCCTAGTCCATACAATTTGATGCGACATTAATTTTATCCACAATCGACGAGTGTGAAATTCATGAGCATTCATTTCCACGAAGTGTGGTTCCAATTGGATTCAGGAGTGACCCAGTATCTCTCTCATTTTTTTTAGATATAATTATATTTATTTCCTCAAAACTCTTGTTTCACAACACAGTTTTCTTAGTACTCTAATTTCAAGCCTTTTGCATAGAATTGAGTTACTTGATCAACATCTCAATTGACCTAGTCCAACATGACTCTGTAAGGTCATCTTGCCATAATACCCCCAAAACGTTCTGGAAACGTAACAACAGTTTCAAGAAGCAGCTCTTAAATCCTCACTTTTTCCTTGTATCTTCTATCCTTTCAGAACCCACCCTTCTACCCCCAGCATTATTTCCGTTCCAAGCACAACCAACAACCAAAAATGATGTAAATAAATGAATGACTACTTTATAACAGTTCTTTATCTCAACAAAACCATGGCTAACCTCTTTAGAATGTTTTTACATCAGCTCAGTTGCTCAACATTCAGGCCAGCATTAATGTAGGACTTAAAATAAACATTACAATGCTACAACTGCCTGAGAACGTACTAAAACTTAACATACAGGTTGAAGCATTCATTTTATTGTAATTAACTGACTTCCCAACCAGGTATTACTGAGGGAAGTGAAAGAAAAACTGAAGAATATTATAGTGTTCATGATAGTATACGATAAAGTTATGAATAGAAAGATATGATAGTCGACTCACCATTTAATCAAGAATTAAGTCACTGATTTTTTCACTTTAATCAAGAATTAAGTCAAAATTTTAGACAGATTAATGTAGTTATCAATAAACTTAAGCAACTATACTGTAAAGTTGGCAAAACCAAGTAGGCACAACTTACACGAGGAGCATAACAGTGATAGAACTTTAAATCCATCTATACATCAAATCCAAACATATCTAGAAATAGGGGATAACTACATGAAATTCATTGAGCAAGAACAACATCACAGCAGAAAAAGAAAAAATGAACTAACCTCTTTCAGTATCTCTAAGTCTTCTTGTCTTTCCTTTCTTTCATATCCTGGTGGGGGAAACGGGAAGCAGCGAGACATTGCACAGTGCCCTAGTACATGCAAAATGATTAGAGCCAATGAGAAAATATGCTTGTCTTATTTCCACATTACAGTGTTCCAATATGGGAACAGAGTTTTGATTATATTCCTGTCCATGCACCATTACACCACATTGATTGCGAATTCACAATTGGTCCATGTAACTCATTTATCCACTGGTCCAAACACCCACGCCCACTTCTGTTCACTAACACTTCACTCTAAATCCAACAGTTACCTTCCAACGTAAAATCCTCTTAGCTCCGAAACACTAGTGTAAGTTCAAAAATCTTATCAATGCTCAATGCCAATCGAGAGCATGATATAAATAGTAACTATATGAACATTGTTTTGAGCAAACTCCAAATATAAATGCTGAATTTAAAGCTTTTGCAGCTAAACTTCCACCTAGAGACCAAGCTAATCCAAAAGGTTTCTTGAGAAAGAAAAATGGTCACTAAGAGATCTTCTAGCTAGCCTAGTAAGCCAATGGCGTCTAATTTTTATTACCTTTCACCTCCTCGGCCTCGTCAACAAAATTTACCCAAAATCAATCCCCAACTCAAACCATTTACAAAAATGAACAGTCATCTTCCATGCCCTTCATAAATGAACTTCCCAGGAAATTAGTATGCTGGAATTTATAATAGGTTTGAGAACTCACTCGCTCGTATGATCAAAACCAACTGGCAATAATTTCTTGATCAGCAAAATGTACTTCCAGGAAAGGCCACTGAAAAACTCAATATTTCCAATTGAATCCTCAATCAAACCCCCAATTCCAATGCAAAATCTGCACCTCAGCAATCTGATTAGTTCCAAAACCCTAGCTAAAATTAACCATCAGAAAACCCTAACCCACAAAAAAGGAAAAAGAAAATTCCGATTCAATTAATTAAAGACCCTTTTTGGCAAAACAAAAAGGCGAAAATAGTTACTTCTCACCTAAAGACGAAAGAAAAGAAAATGCTTTCAAACAACCAAATCCAAAAATCATCTAAATTTTAAACCCCCCCAAAAAAAAATCAAGCTTAGTGTAATATAATTAAGTTAAACTAAATTCTCACATTTAATTCTATTTTAAATTTAACATTTATTTACCTTGCTTGCCACAAAATGAAGAACATTTGTTTGAAGATCTCAGTTCTTCTTAGCACAATTTTACAAATTAAAAAAAATAAAAATAATCTAATCAGTTCCTCGCTCTCTTTTCTCTTCAATTATATACATATACATAGGATTGCTTCATTCTCGCTCCAGTGTGTGTAGATTTTTGTGCGTTGGAGAGGTTTATTTTGGTGTTACAGAACAACACGCAAAATGGACAAGGAGCAAAAATGAGGGACAGAGAATGCATATTAACGTTTTAGAGAGAGAAGGAAAGAGGAGAGAGAAAGTATATGTATATCGGTGTATATACAGACAATGCCCACGCTCGGATTGGTATTCGTTTGAGGGATTCTCTCACATAATTAACACCGGTTTGATTTATATTATTTCAAAACTCATTTTTTTCTCAAATTATTTTAAATTACACATTCTCACAATAAAATATTTTACACGTAAATTCATTTTTTTTTCTTTTTTTACAATATATTTTCCAAAATTTGCTATTAAATAACTCATTTTTATAAAATAATGGACGTCAAACGGGAGCTACATAAAATTTATTTAAGAAATTAGTGCGAAAAATAGTTTTATTTAAGAAATTATTAGAAAAAGTGAAGATAAAGAATACTTTATTTATTTCTTTTTTATTCACACTTTTCATAAGATCTATAAATAATATTTACTTATTATTTATACATTTCATAAGACACGTGGCTTATAATCGTCTAAATTTCTTGAAAAACATGGTTGTAGCGGTTCAAAGAAAAAAAATTAGAGTGACATTTTATTCGATTTTATTTTATTTTTTTATGTAGATTTACATAAAGTTAAAAATATAATACAAAATAAATTTTAAAGTAGATAAATATATAAGAATATTAGATGAAAATGACGCTTCTCATACCACATGGGGAGTTAATTAAAAGATAATTTAAAGAGTATACATTCTTCCATTTATGTTTTGGACATTTATTGCGCATGCATAAAAATCAATTTGAACATTGACTTAGAAAAATCCAAAATAATTGTAAAACATTATATGGAAACAAAAATGTCGATTATTTGCTTGTTTTAATCCCTGTTTGATGGTCATTTTTTGATAAAATAAAATTTTGTATAGAAATTTTTTGAGAATGTATTGTTAAAAGTATGAAAAAAAATTAAAAATAAATATGAAAATTAAAGAATTTTGAAATACTGATAGTAAATTCTGATCACCACCTAAAATAGAATAGATTCTCAATTTTGTCGGTTGAGTTGAAAACGCTTTGAGGCGCGTGAGAGTGTAGTGCAGCTTAGAAAGGAGAGTTTTGTAATGAAAACCCATTAGCATAAGCACATGTGCCAACTTCTCATTTCTACATAAACAAATTATTCAGCTCCACGTGACACCTATATGGGAATATCAACTCATATCCTTCTCACCGTGTCCAATTCTCGTACCCTTCTCCCATGAGTTAAATTCATCGGATTACGGGTCGAACTAATACGTAAAAAAAAAAATTACACTAAAAAAAATTAGTTGGGGAAGTGGGGTGTATCCGTCCCCTGGGCACTACAGTTCCAACAAAAATTTAAATCGATCATTAAACTATTTTTGTGACCCATTTAGTCATTAAAGTTGAGTAGCGTTCCATAGTTGGTCACTACATTAGCCTAATTAACCCCAATTTGACAACTATTAATTGTGGAAGACATTGTTTTAAATTGTGAATTTCTGGAAAACGTGTGATTAAAAAGTAAAGAAAAGTTTTTGATATATGTACAAAATATTTTATTATGTAAATATCAGGTTGAAAATTAGAATGTAAAAAAAAGAGTTCGAAAATAATGATTGTCAAATAGGGGCTTAATGCCATATTCAGTGTAGTACCTTCGATTGGACTAAATTATAAATATTATATATAACTATGATATGAACTAGGTGATTCACCCTAAGAACCAATCGATTCTTTGACCGTTTTAAATGGTTTTACGATTTTTTAAGTATAATTAAACCGAGTCTCGATTTTTAAGGTAAAAAAAAATATTTAGGAATTTAAAAGCAAACACTACTTCATTTTTTATATTTAGTTTTTGAAGTTACCCAAACTGTTTAACGTTATGTACCGAAATCGTCATGATTGGACATGTCTATTGTATTTACAACTCGATCAGATATTTATGTTAGCATGTCAACAATATTGTTTTTCAATCATACTACACGTACATCATGGTTGACAACAAGTTTGACATTCTTTCATGTGGCAACAATCTATGCTATTCATTTTGAATTAAACTACTTGTACAATAAATTTGCACAATAATTTTGACAATGTGTGAGGTGTATTGATCATTGTCATTGAATTAAAAAACAATCTTTCACATAATGCCTGCCAACTCACATATTGTCAAACTTATTATCAAATTCGTTGTACAAGTAGCATAGTTCATCTACATAATGTCTGCCAACTCACACATTATCCACCTTATTGTCAAATTCATTGTACAAGTAGCATGATTCATTGATTTTAAACACAATCATCACATTACTATCCAAATTCCTTCCATCTAGGTGATGTTATCATTGGTGTCAACCAAAAATGTACGTTTAGCTTAATTTATTGTTTTTAGTACTAGTAGTTTTGACAAAAGTTTTTTGTAATAATAAGAATTTTTACTTGTACTAAAGTTGAATCACACTTTTGATAGGAACTGTTTCAATACTTTGAAGTTTTACTCAATATGGGTACAATTCCAAACACCTTTTGACGAACTTGTTTTTATTTCTTAAATATAACAATTTCAGATGTTTTAGGGATTAAACTGTTTGCCTATCCACAAAACTACATTGACTTTATAACCTATCTAATTGTTCAATCAGCCACTAACACTGTAAAATTCCCTTTTTTTTTTTTTTTTTTTTTAATGAAGCCATTTATCCACATAATTCAAGCTCTACAGATATAAGACTAACTCGATTGACACTTCACCAACTAGGTCAAAAATCATTGATCTCATGTCACTTCACTAAATGTTTTCATGATCACGTGTAAAATTTGAATTTCATTACTTCAACTCTAACGAGTAAACTAAATTATGAGATATACGGAGAAACAAATCACATCCATGGAACATCCATAATTGGAGTTGGAATAAGAGGCTAGTTAGCACAAAATGTCCCTATTTTTCAATGTTTTTATGCAAAACGTTCATATATTTCGTTTTTTGACATTTTCACCTTTATATCTTGGAAAATGTCATTTTATTCACTTACCTTCAGGAACTCCGTTAACTCAACACAAAATTCTTTTCAAAAACCAAAGATAATATAGTCTTATCCGGCTTGTCTTCAATAACTCAATTGGTTTATACCAATTTCCCATTTTATTGGGACTTGCCACTTTGAAATAAAACATTTAAGTGAAAGTTAAACGTAATGTTATAACACACTAAAAATATCAAATTTTGAGCAAGAGAATCTAGTGATGGTTATTAAACTACATTCATTGGAAAACTCGCCTTAGTTTATCATTTCAAATATATAAACATATAGGAAAATTAATACAAAAATTATATTAAAAATTAGTATTGCAATTCCTTCAAGATTCCTTAGCTATTGAAAAGGCTGTTGGAATAAAATCTGTTGAAGACGAGCCTTCAGTTTGCTGTTTTGATCAACTAAATTCAGCTGGAAGCTTCAACTATATGGAGCCTTGTTTGTTGGTAGTTAATAACCGAAATGGAGCCTCATATATGTCTACTAGTTTACGCATGTGCCATGCACGTGCTACATTTTAATTGAGTATTTAATAGCGTGGAGTGATTTGAAAGCACATTAGACATAAATGAGAGTCACGAGCTTGTACACAATTGATTCCATGCAAGTGAAATAAACTATATGCTCAGAACCAAGCAGTTGAGAAACAAGTTATAATAAAGACCTTCGTTGGATTAGGCTCACTTTCAGTCCAAACTCTATACGGTCTAGGGAGGCAACAATGACAAAATAGCAAGGTAGCATGAATAATAGATTAGACTGCAATAAAATACATCAATGGAATTAATTACCTGAAAAGAAACAAAACACTTGCATTGATTTAAATACGTTAATGTTTTAACCAGAACGAAATGGATTACGCTAACAACATACTGTTTGTCAAGAAAACAGGGAATCCTCAAATTACCTGCTCACAGAAGAACAAAATCGAGTTAAAAGGGAGGAAATATATATCCAAAGGCTTGAAGCGCATATAAACCACCAAAGTCTAGTCAGTACATCCATACTACCAAACATCATGAAAGCGATCACAGAATGAAATTCGACTCTAGAAGTGCAACAAACAACAACTTGCATATGCAGCAGGCAATATAAATGTGCTAGATTCATTTCCCTGGTGTCTTCCTTCAATTATGAAATTGGTTAAAAAACAATAGTTTGTTTTTATCGATACATTGGAGCTAAAATCTAAGAAAAACTAAAATCACAATAATAAGGGCAGACATATGGTTTCAGTCCATTGCTGTATGCGCCTCTGTATTTATCAGCAAACTGAAACACCTACAAAGCAAACATAAACCCCGGATGAAATTGTTGCATTATTCATCTTGAGTATTTAATTGTTAATTAATATTTAAGTTGTACCCTAATTGCCCTTCTGGCAAGGAGCTTGGAATAAGTGGGGTCGCTTCTTTTAAAGACTAAAGAGGCGGGCTATTTCAGCTACAAGAGCTGCAGCTGTTTCAGCTGCATGCCTGGGGTATTTTTGTCTATCTTAAACACACTTCTTGGAGTGTCCATGTCCTCAGGTCTCTCCCAACAAGCATGGTCCTTCCTTGTATCCCCCACCTGCATAAATCCCCAAAAAACACTTCTTGTGTCTTAACAGAATGGCTAAGACACCCGCATGGTGCTTAGTCTAGAACACTTGGGCCATATGCTACTGATGAAATGGAAAAAAACCTTCAACAAACTTTCATCTATAATTAAAGCTCTACTGTATTTGCACTTGAAGACAATCATAAAATAGGTATGGACAAAAAAGCACAACAAACCCCATAAAATTGAGCCTACTGAGTCCGGAGAGTAAATTTCTTGTGCACTTAAAGAAGCATCCCTCCCCACCACACCGAATAACAAAAACAACACATGAAAATCAATTCGACTGTAGAGTATAAACCAGTCATCCCCAAGAAAACTACAATTTTACACCAAGAGAAGCTACAATGATGATAAGCTGAAAATGATTCCAGTAGCAAACCTTGGCTAGTGTTTAAGGAGATCAATTTTGGAGGTAAAATCGTATCATTTTCAAAGATATTGTTAAAACTTAACATG
>OU503046.1:10804061-10814968 GCA_912172775.2 Fraxinus pennsylvanica | reverse complement strand
TCATTCCTCGAGGGATCGATATCTCTGACTTTAAAAGTCCACTTTATTACTTGTACGTAACCCGTGCACTTGCGGTATATTTTCAAGCGAACATTAAGTGTGTAAGCACAAAGCATAGAAAGAAATTGAATCACAAGTGTAAGAAAAATAGATTGTTTCTTATCTTTGTTAAAGAAAATAGAATTACAAATATTCTTCAAGATAGATTATGTAAGTTAAATGTTTATAAGCATTCATGAGAATGATAGAAGTATCGTTACAAGATTTATAAGCTTCCATAGAATGACACAAATGATGTTACTGGACTTGTAAAAGTCCATGAGAACGACATAAGTGTCGTTACTGAGATAAAAATGTTCTTGAGAACAGCACAAGTGTCGTTATTGACCTATAAGAGTCCATTATAATTTATATNAGATATGGTCATTACTTAATCAAAAATAAAGACGAAAACGACACAACTGCCGTTACTATTTAGAAAACGGCACAAGTACCGTTATGCCTTTGAACAAGTGTATTAAGCGCCCGATCCTTCTGAGCCACGATAATCGATAAGCTGAACTCATTTTGGTTGTAGGATGAGTACGCCTCTTACAACATTCAATTGATATGGTCATTATTTCATAAAAAAGAAAGACGAAAACGATACAATTGTCGTTATTGTTTAGAAAACGGTACCTGCCTCTGAACAAGTGTATTAAGTGTCACGATCCTTCCGAACCACGATAATCTATAAGCTGAACTCATTTCGGTTTCATGATGGGCACGTCATTCAATAGATATAGTCATTCCTTGTACTTTCAAATGAATTTTGACCATATCACTGTTTGAAACCATATATTCTATATCCATTCAACCGTTAGTTGTCACATTATCAAAATTTTCGGCCTTATTAAATTAGGGGGTCTAATCCTTGAGATCGTTCCATGGGAAAAGCTGCAAAATATATTAGAAATCAATAGAACGGCACAAGTGCCATTTAACGGTACTTATGCCGTTCTGCCTCTAAACACGTGTATTAAGAGCCACGACCCTTTTGTGCCATGATAATTGATAAGATGAACTCATTTTGGTTGCAGGATGGGCACGCCTCTTACAACATTCAATAGATATGAACATTACTTAATCAAAAAGAAATATGAAAATGACACAACTGTCGTTACTGTTTAAAAACCGGCACACGAGTCGNGTTACAGGATTGCACGCCTCTTATAACATCCAATAGATATGGTCATTCCTTGTACTTTGAAACGAATTTAGAACATATCACCGTTTGAAACCATATATTCTATATCTATTCCACCGTCAGTTGTCACATTATCAATATTTTCGGCCTTCTTAAGTTAGGGGGTCCAATCCTCGGGGTCGTTCCGTGGAAAAAATTGCAAAATATTTTAGAAATCAACAGAACGGCACAAGTGTAATTCTGCCTCTAAACACGTGTATTAAGAGCCACAATCCTTCCGAGCCACGATAATCGATAAGTTGAATTCATTTTGGTTGCAAGAGGGGCATGCCCTTACAAAATTCAATAGAGATGGTCATTCCTTGTACTTTCAAATGAATTTAGACCATTTCACCTTTTGAAACCATATATTATATATTCATTCCACCGCTAGTTGTCACATTATCAACATTTTCGGCCTTCTTAGGTTAGGGGGTCCAATCTTCGTGGTCGTTCCGTTGGAAAACCTGCAAAATATTTTAGAAATCAATAGGACGACACAAGTGCCGTTTAACGATACTTGTGATGTTCTGCCTCTAAACACATGTATTAAGAGCCACGATAATCGATAAGCTTGCAGGATGGGCATGCCTCTTACAAAATTCAATAGATATGGTCATTCCTTGTACTTTCAAACAAATTTAGACCAACACTTGTGATTTCACTTTATTAACATTTTTAGCCTTCTTAAGTTAGGAGGTCCAATCCTCGAGGTCGTTCCTCAGGAAAAGCTGCAAAAGATTTTAGAAATCAACATAACAGCACAAGTGCCGTTCTGCCTCTAAACACGTGTATTAAGAGCTACGACCCGTCCGAGCCACGATAATCGATAAGCTGAACTTATTTTGGTTGCAGGATGTGCACACCTCTTATAACATTCAATAGATATGGTCATTACTTAGTCAACGAGAAAGACGGAAATAACACAACTGCCGTTATTGTTTAGAAAACGACACAAGTGTCGTTCTGCCTCTGACCACGTGTATTAAGCGCCACGATCCTTCTGAGCCACGATAATCGATAAGCTGAACTCATTTAAATTGCAAGATGGACACGCCGCTCACAACATTCAATAGATATGGTCATTACTTAATCAACAAGAAAGATGAAAATGACACAACTTCCGTTACTGTTTGCCGTTCTGCCTCTGAACACGTGTATTAAGAGCTACGATCCTTCCGAGCAACGATAATCGATAAGCTGAACTAATTTAAGTTGTAGGATGGACACGTTGCTCACAACATTCAATAGATATGCATGACTTAATCAACAAGAAGAAAGAAAACAACGCAACTGCCGTTACTGTTTTGAAAACGGCACAAGAGTCGTTACAGCACCAGAGATATTTTGTTGTAACAAAAAAAGTATAACCCCCGTAGTCTAAGTTGTCACAAAATCCCTCGTTCCAAATATTATATATAGTTTTCTTTTCAGAATGACAAAAGTAATACATCGTAACATATCATCACCATCATTTTTCAATAATACAATCGTAACATTACAAAAGCCGCATATGTGCCGTCTTATCTTTATCGTTCATGTCTCTTGTTGAGTGGTATACGATCTATACAAGTGATACGATTATGCCCAATTTTCTAATACCTACTACACTTATGAGATTTGCACACCTATCCGACCGATTGTTTCTTCTTTTTTGGTGAACATCCACTTCCTCTTCGTGTCAACGGTTGTATCACCTTTCTTGATCGAATTTCACAATCTTCAACCACAATCCTACAATTGGTAGTGGTTGAAGATAACAATTGTAGTGTCGTTCTACACTATGTAAAACGGCTGTAGTACCGTTCTGTACTACAGTTCGTCCAATAGTAGCTGACAGTACAGAAATACACCAACTGTGAACAAAACATCAGCTAAAATATCATTTCATATTATATTTAACAATAAAAGGACCAATGTACATGAGATTTCCAAAAATACATTTATTTTTCTTAAAATATTATAGAGATTTCAATGTAGATAATGGAGAAACCAAAATTCTTGTTCAAATGTTCAAAATGTTGGAGAAGATAGGGGAGGAAAATGTTGGAGAATAACAAGATTTTAGGTAGCAAGCACAAGGAGACGGAGAGCACGTTGATACGATTGGAGATGAATTGGGAAATTTGATTGGATTGAAATGGTGTTTTGGTCTTTTCCATGATAGGGTATTTTAGACATTTGATAATGTTTATTTATTGTATTTTTAAATTGGGGCTATTTCACCTAATAACATTGAGAAAAGACTATTTTTTCAACTACAATGTTTGACCGGGTGTTTTAACACAGAGTTCCCAACAAAAAACCACTTCTTAGCCACCGCCACTCACCCCATCGCCACCCTTATACTTATTGTGCCTACAATTAATGGCATGATTTAGCAACCTCAACGGATTGAAATCAACTTTAAAGTCTAAAGGAAGAAAAATAAAATCATGAAGCTTCCAAAACCAAAACAATTTAACAAAATTTACACAATTCTTTTTGCTACCAAGATCTATATGATTCTTCATTGGCTTCAGATTATTCATATTCACATTTTTTTCTGCAATAAGTTCCGCACTATTTGCCTCTCTTCAATGCCAATTCCAAGATTCCGCAATTGACTATCTTGGGCGAGTTTTATTTCATCTCCAGGACCATCAACAACATGAGGAACTTCTTCTCTTTCAGGGTGCTCAAAATTCTCCTTATTTAGATTTCCTCAAAAGCATGTTCACTGGCTACAAAAGATTCAAATTGTTTGGTATTGATAGTATTACAGTATTGTAGGCTTAATCCGTCGATTTTGGACGCAGAAAGTGACTTTGTGCGTCTGAGTTTAGGTAAAAATGAGTTATGTTTGAGGCTTCTAGGGCGGAGAAGGGGGGAAGCTGTTAGTTTTGATGGTGAGTTTGGAGGATTTAAAGGCTACCAATTTCCCTGCAAATTTGCTTCGAATTGGAACATGGCGGGTTGCTAACCATGTCGTTAATTACAGAGACGGTGGCGGTCAGGGTGGCAATTAGCGGTGGCCGGAAAGTGGGTGGTTCCTGGTATTTGGTTTTGGCATAGGTGGGGTTAAGGTGTGTGTGGGGGTGAGTGGAGAAGATGAATTTCTTTTTTGGTTTTTTATTTGAATTATGCTCCTTGTATAGTCCTTTTGTATATGAAGTTCGACACTCATTTACAAATTCAAAAATGGATTAACGGGAAAGTGTGTTGTATTTTTAAACTAGCCAATCGTGCTATAATATATGACACAATGTCAAACCTGATGTCAAAAGAATGTACTTGTAGCATGATTGTTTTTATTTTAATTGTTTTATTATATAAAATGTAAAATGTCCTTTTAAAATTGGCCAAAATTTGGTCAATCTTTTGACTATTGATCAATTAATGGTTCATCCATTTGGACCCCAACTACATATTTTTGAAAGGTTAGGGGCCTTTATTGGCACAAATTGAAAGTTATGGTAAAGTCTACAAAAAATGAAAAATGTTAGGGACTGTTGCTGCAATTTTTCCAATTATTAATAGGTGATTATGTTGTTAAAATATTTTCTTTTAGTGCATCACTTTTTAATTGTAAAAAATCCTCAATATTTATTTTATTGTCACATTTAATTTTCTAACTTCTTGAGTGCATTTTATTTTCAATCTTTCATTGATTATTATTATTATTATTTTAAGAAATCTTGTAATTTGTATAGTTGCACAGGTGAAAGATTAAGCATCTTTAATGGTAATGTAAAATTGGGTGTAAATTGATATCTCTAAAATCACATTTTTCATTCTCATTTGCATTTTGGTGAATCTAAATCCAAATTCTGCACCAATGTGAATATGTAAATCAACTTTTTGCCTCTTGTGATTGAAAAAAAGAAAATGTAAATTTGCATTGTTTTTTTTCCCATTTTCTATAAAAAAAAAACTATTTGCATCTCTCCATTAAAGAGGTTTTTGATCGCTTTAAAGATTTAAATCTCCATTTTACACCATCATTGAAAATCAAAATACTCTCACAATGTAGCAATAGGTAATTGGGAATCCCGATGGAGGTATGATATTTAGATATGTCAATATTGATCTTCGCAATCTTATCTTGTACAACAACTTCGAGCTTTAGGTCGACCATATTAAGCCTTTGTCTAGCAGAGTTTTTTTAGAATAGGTTTTTCGAAAGAGACATTTTTTCCTAAACGTATAGTTACAAAGTAGGGAAAACTTATAAATCTAAGTGTAAAATTATTTGATTGTAAAAATTTGTGGTTGAAAATAAGTTAAGATTCGTGAGATCATTGAACATGATTAAATATTTTTTGTTGCTTGAATGTGAAACAATGAATAGCTTCCATAGACAAGGAAAAGTATAATGTCCAGAATGAAGCATTAGTTCAAGGAAGCTTAGCGAGAGAGCAATCTGAATCGAGGGAAAATAAAGAAGTGGCAAAATTCTTGGTTTTAGGGGCAAAGGATTCTTAACTGTGCCCTCCTATGTGACTTTAGAGCCTTACACATTGAGAATTAAACTCTCTTGAGGCGACACATTGAGGATTGAGCTCGTCTCCAGTATATAAAGTTAGGGAATAAGCCCCTTGTACAGGAAAACTGTCAGATAGTTTACATTTCAGCTCCTGATTGACAGTTTTTTCTTTTTTTTCAATTGCCAATGAAAATCTGTCAAGTGTGTATCTGTACAAAACCTAGGCAAAATCCTTTAGCAATGTGGCACTTCTCTAAAGTTAGACCTAAAGCAGAAACTTGAGCCGGACAATTTCATCTTATTTTTAGTTTTCATCTTGAAAGAAATGCTCAACGGTTTAATTTTAAGATTACTACCCCATTTCAAAGTTAACAATTTCTAGTTACTCTCCATAAATGAGCTAAGCCCCTCTTTGGTCCTCATTATTCCAAAAATTTATTCTCCCCTCTCTTATTTTCAACTACACAATCTTCCATAAATTAATATTGCACGTAAATATGAAAAATACAGCAACTAATTTAATGTTGTTGCTTGATAACGTACGTAAACATTAATATGTAAGTACGAAAAAATAGAATTTCCACATGTTATGTCTTGAAGATATAAATGTAAATAAGAATAGAGATTTTTTAAATAAAATTTAAACAAATGGCATAAATTTCATAGGCTAAATACGTAAATTGTTGTGAATTATTATATGGCTAAATATATTCGCGTCATAATTTTTAATAGCTAGATTACATTTTATTGCACGAAAAGTTCATAATCTTCACAAATTATCACATTTATGTTTCTAACATTTTTTCATCGTAGTCTTATTCTAAAATTATCATTATTTGTTTCTGATTATAATTTCTCTTCAAAATTCTTTTTGAGATAAAGTAAAAAGATTAATTCACACATTGTATTCTTAAATAACTATAACAAATCATAATATAAAAATGCTATTAAAAATTAGACCCTTATTTTAAAAAACATTAATAATACTTTTGGATGAACACTATTATTAAGGACAATATATTTTTATTAATGAAATGTTAAAAATAAGAATATAATGATGAATAAATTAAGGATATAAATGTGATAATAAGCTCATGTTTGATGGGAATTAAAATTACATGAAATACGTGAGTGAAAAGTTATGGGTCCCCATACAATATGTGGTTAAAATGAATTGTTGATTTTGACTTACATGAAAATCTAAATTTTAATCCTTACGAAACATAGGTTAAATAAAGATTAGTGATTTTAATGAATTTAAAATATGTACTTCAGTTTGGTGGAAATTAATCATGTTTGGCCCCATTAAATTTTAATTCAATTTTCTCTTTCCTTTTATCAATTTCACATTCTTTCAATAAAATAATATTACACATAAATCCAAAAATTCTCCTTACTTTTTAACCACACGTTTTTAAAAAATACTATTTCAAAATCTTTTTTTTTTTCCAAATAATGGAGCTCAAACAAGGATTCAAATTCAGATTTTTATCTAAGTTAAAGTTAACAATTAATTTTAATTACATATTTTATAGGTTTCACAACTTTTTAAATACACATTTAATCAATTTTTATCAAAATTTAATAAAAAATTGATTTAATTTTCATCAAATAAAAGCATGGTGTACAATCTATTTTTTAAAAAAAGTGAATTAAAATTATAATTCATTTTTCTCTCTTTTCTTATCAACCAAACATTTTCCACTAAAATAATATTACATATAATCCCAATTTTTTTTTAACCACACGTTGATTGAAAAAAAAAATAAAAAATCCCATCTATTAAAATTTCAATTAGGGTACGTTTGATTGCAATGGTGAAAAATGAGTGAAAAGAAAATGAATTCCAAGGAAAGTAATTGTCTAGAATTGTTTTACAGGGAATTGTTAATTAAGTGTGTTTGATTGGTATAATTTTTCACCCGAAAAATTTTAAAATTTTATGTTCGTTTGACTTTGTTTTACATGAAAATTACCCATTAAAGTGATAATTTTTTCCATAATTAGTTACAAAATTTGCTTCCATTGTCAAAAAGTAAAAAAAAAAAATGAAAAAAGAATTTTTTTTTATCAAAGTTTAGTGCACGTTTGACTTTTGCTTTATATGAAAATTGTCCATTAAAGTGAATTTTTTTTTACAATTGATTATGAAATTTGTTTCCATTGACCCAAAAAAAAAAAAGAAGATGAAATTCCATTTTCCCACCTTTTAGGTGGGAAAATGTATTCACCAAAAACAAGGAACTTAGGCGGATGGAGCAGGAGGCAAGAAAATAATTAGCCTAAAAAATTTTGACCATCAAACAAACAAAAACCAAGAAAGTGGGATTCTTTTTCCATTTTCCATGAAAAATTAGGCTTTTCAAACAGGTCCTTAATGTGGCCAAATCAGGGTGTATTGATACGATGAGGAATTCTTGTGGTTGTGCCTTCACAAGGGTACAACAATCTAGAGTTTGTTTGGTAGAGATTAAAATCGGATTAAAATTGAAAACTTAGTCGTTATTGTTGACTTTTATTAAACAAGTGAGACCCAATAATAGCTATATTTTCAATTTTAATTCCTTCCAAATAATCTTGTAATTGTTCCTTTCAAATCAAATTAGAGCCTTCAATTAAGCCATGTCAGCGACATGTCTGTAGATGGTTGGAAACGTGCCACACGACATCCACCTGATTCTGCGATAAAAACTGATAATGAAAGGTTGGGGGAAACTTGGACACAAACAAAAATCTCAATTTCTCTCCATGCATCCATTCATCTATTCGTTGTACTCTGCAGTACATAAATTTGAGGATGTAATGTGTGCTTACACACTGATAAATTATATCATATTTTTTTTCATTTTTAAAATTTTTTTAAAATTTAATGTATATGTTTAAGCATGTCTTTCGTACTTAAATTCGGTGTGCATCAATTATGCATGTACATACACACATTTTAATTAGTACGTTATATTGAATATGACAAATGATAAATTTTATCGCATATCTCTTTCTTATCTTGAACATATTCTATTTGATATTCTTAAGCTCTTGGTCTTCGAATTGGACAGAGCATCGTATCCATGATTTTGTCCTGCTCTCGAAATTGTATTTTATATTTATGTATTCAATGGATTCTATATTTCCTGCTTAATTGTGTAAGTGTCTTGTGTGGTCTTCGAAAAGGTAATCCTAAAGTACAAACGAGTTCAATGGTATAAACTGGTACAAAAATAACCTACCAGTCTCATCCAAGATGAGCAACATCCCTCTTCCATAGCAAGTAGTAAGTTCCAAGTGATGTATTATTGCCAATTAAAGTTAATGGCTCAATGCTTTTAATGGACTACTTTGCTAGCTTTCCCAATTCATTCTTGAATAAGAATTCAAGCGTCGTAGCATTCATATAAAAGGAATGTGTATCAATAGTCTTCCAATCGAGTTTTCGAAAAAAAAAAAATCATCGATTTCAATAGCTTTTGAGGAGACTTCAGAACTTTGAATTTGAGTAAAGAACTACGTCTCCATCGAGTGTGGATATCTCTTTTTTGTATTGAATTGCTTGAACTAGAGCTTTCGACACGACAAAAAATATCGACGGACCAAAATTGATGAAAAAAATATTAAAAGAGAAAAACTTTAGGTTGATGAAGATTGATATAGAGAGAATCCTTTGTCTTGAAACATCTTATTTAGCACATGCACAACAAACACCAACTACACATTAATTATATACGCGGTGATGTCGGTAGAGAATGTTGGGTATAATGCGTACACATAGCATCATATTCTAACATAGGCGGCAGGGTGCTTGAGGCTCCACGGAGTCACAAAAAGGGCCGCAATTTTGTTAGTGGACCAAAAACTAGAACAGGTTTGGTAGAAGTTTAGGTTGTAATTAAAGTTGATTTTAAATATATTTTTTATTCACGTATTTCGTAAGTCTAATAACTTTCTAATTTCTTATTATTTACATATGCCATCGTTAAAATTCAGATTTTAATCTAAACCCCTATTTGGTAGCCTTAAAATTCTAAAAGCATGGTTTTGAATAGTATTTTTTTGGAGAATGTGTGGTTAAAAATATTTTATTGTGTGAATATGTAGTTTAAAATGAGTATGGAAAATAAATTAAAGAAAAATAAAGAAAAACAAACAGGGTTAAGTTAAAGTTATTAATTAATTTTAACAACATATTTTATGGGACCCACAATTTTTCAATTACAAATTTCATCAGTTTTTATCAAGTGTACTAAAAAATTGATTTTAATTTTAACCAAACGGGGATTAAAAGTGCTATCAAATAAGAACAAAAGTTAGACAAATTAGTCTATTCATTTTTACTTTTTACTTTCCAGAACGAGGAATAACTCGAAATTTTGGAAATAATTTTTAGTGATATACGCTTTATGGATAAAAAAGTACGATATTATCTTTTGAATGAGTCGATGGAAGGACGACACAACTCGGGTTTTTATCACCTCTTTGGGAGGTCTATAAGAAATTGCGATCTATACATTTTTTGAATTTTCTTTTTCTTTTTGTTTTAACTTTTAAAGTAAAATGACGTCCAAATAATAGAAAGTCTTCATGTTTTGTGTTAATGATCAATTTATTTTTATTCATCTTTTAATGGTTTTCTTTTAGCATAGAATCCCAAATTTAAGGGAAATTTGCAGTAGAAGCATCTGTTTGACTTCAATTAAACAAAAATCTTTATTTTCCTACTCATTTTCAATCACATATTCAAACAATAAAATATTTTGTACATAGATTTAAAATTTTTATCTAGTTTTTAACTATATATTCTCCAAAAATTCAGAATAGAGCACCATTTCCCCCCCATTTTCTCGTTATAATTTACCAAATTATTGTGCACTTTTTCGAAGGTCACTGCATTTAGCCCCGTTTGGCCCCTTTTATTCTAAAAATTTATTATTCTCTATTTTATTTTTAACCACACAATTTTCCATAAAATAATATTACAGGTAAATCGAAACATTTTCCTTGTCTTTCAACCACACATTAAATTTTTTTAAAAAAAAACTATTCAAAAAATTATAATTTTAAATAATGAGGATCAAATGGGGCTAATCAAATCCCCGATTGAGCTATCATTTGAGAGCAACAAAACTACTATCAATTATCAACTTATTGTACCATTGAGGTAAGTGTAAGCCATAACTTCATCTTACCCAATAGACTACGGGTGATGCTACAAGTACATCACCC
>OU503046.1:10690187-10720147 GCA_912172775.2 Fraxinus pennsylvanica | reverse complement strand
GATGGAGAAGAAGATTATGAGTCTCATCCCAGTGTTTTTAAACGTATTAAAGGAAAGGAGTCTGAAAAAGACGAAGGTAGCTTGTGTGCTAGATGCAAGGGAGAAGTGAATGCAAATATGGAAAGACCAAGAATGTAGTGATATCACCATGGGAAAACATTCAGGCCGCAACCTCGCTAAGCAAATGTATGGCATTCGTTCCAGTATAATGTAGGAAGGGTTGTACCCTTTAACGAAATGACCAGAACCCAACAAAGGCATTTTCAACGGAACTATGGACGAATGATGAGGCAACAGCAGGGACCGTCACATTCTAAGGCACCTAAATTGCTTGAGTTGGCTAACAAAAATGTTCTTAAAGATAATAAAGAGACTGGTATGGGCGAATCAATGGAAGAGTTACCAGAAAGTTCTTCTGGGAGATCAAAATTTGAGCTTGGGAAGAAAGATGAAGAAGATCCAGAGTAACCTATCACTATCCAATTTGGTACATTACATTCTGTTATGGCAAAAAATTATTTACTAGCCAATGAATTCAAAAGTAAGGAATATGAAGAGGAGCAAATGGAAGATAATAAGGAAGGAGTGTGCGTGCTGGAATGTGAAGAAGGCTAAGCATTGTAGGAGGTATATGATGAAGAAGAGGACGATGGTATGACTGACATTGAAGAGAAAATTGACTTAGAAGTAGAGAGAAAAAGAAGAGGAGTGTCGCGCAACAATTTATTGAAGCAACTGCATCAGGAAGGTGTCTACGAGGTGGATTGTTGTGGGAGCCATCTGTGCGTTCTTTTNGGCGAACCATCTGAGAGTTCTTTTAACTACTATGTATTATATTGGATGCCGAAGAGAAAGGTGAGAGTGCTTCGCTCTGAAAATTATGGGTCACCTCCAAAAATATTACCTCCCCCTACAGGAAGGATAACTGAAGAAAAAATATTAGAAGAAAGTAAGGAGGAAATCCAAGAGGTAGAAACTCAATGTGAAATATTGCACGTGGACTTGTTACAAGGAAATAATTTAACGGAGGATAAACAGGAAGTTGAAATAGATGCAGCTGAAAATGTCATCTTAAAGAGACCAATTATGAAGTTAACCAAACACTTGAGGCCATTATACATGAAAGTCTTAGTCAATGGTATACCTGTAGCAAAAGTGCTCATTGACAATGGAGTAGGCATAAATACTATCCCGTCCAGAATGATGAAAAAATTTGCAAAGGCAGAAAGCGATATGATCCCTACAGAAGTCATTCTCATAAGTTTCAATGGAGAAGCAACTTTACCTAAATGGGTGATGCCACTGGACATAACTGTGGGAACAACTATTAGGACCATAGTTTTCTTTGTGAAAGATGGTCCACTAGTTACAATGTGCTGCTAGGAAGAGATTGGATTCATAGGAGTCGTTGCATACCTCCATTGCTCCACCAATGCCTGATATTCTGGAACGACAGCGAAAGTGGTGCAACCATAAACCCTTTATCGCAGAAGCAAACTCAGTAGAAATGTTCATGTATGAAGAAAATTATGGACCTGTTAGGGTGGTTCAAGATGGGGAAGAGACTCAAATCGTCGTACAAAATGAAGAGCCATTTTCAGTAGATGCACTTACTGAAATGTTTAATCAAATGAGGCCAAACATAGTGGCCCTTGAAGAGTCAGTAATTGGCATAAAGATAATCAATGAACTCTAATGAGTTGTCTCAATAAGAAAATATGGCCGACATTCAGGCCTTCAAAGCTAAACTAATGGCTTTCAATAAGAAACGTAAAGAGAAGACAAAAGAAGAAGCAGCATGAAAGACGTTGAGAAACAAATTAGCAATGTTCGAATTGGAGCAGAATATTGGCAGAGAAGTCAACAAAGTGGATTGTTTAGAAGAGGAAGTGCCTACAAAGAACCTAGACGATGAAGTAATGAAGATCACAAAGTCTGGGCATGCTCAAGCTCAAAACCCTTTGATAAAGGTGAATATTGATGACGAAGGGGAAAATCGCCCAACATTTGTCAGCCAGATGCTTAGTCAAGAGGTAAGTAATAACTTAATCGCTTTATTAAAGGAATACAATGATTGTTTTGCTTGAGAATATGAATACATGTCTGGTTTAGATAAATGTTTGGTAGAACATAGGTTACCAACTAGGCCAAATTTTAAACCTCAAAAACTGCCTCTTATGTGTTTTGCTTCTAATGTATTGTATGAGGTAAAGAAAGAAATAGAGCGATTTTTAAAAGCGAATTTTATTAGAACAATCAGATATGTTGAGTGGTTATCTAATATCATGCCCGTGTTGAAAAAAATGGTAATATGAGGGTCTGCATAGATTTTAGAAATTTAATTTAGCAACGCCCAATTATAAATATCCAATGCATACGGTGGATTTTTTATTAGATTCAATTGTCGGACATGTAATGTATTCTTTTATGGACGGATATTCAGGATATAACGAAATTTACATAGCTGAAGAAGATGTACATAAAACTGCATTTAGGTGCCCTGGGGCTTTAAGATGTTTTGAATGGATAGTTATGTCTTTCGACCTAAAAGATGTAGGAGCAACCTATCAAAGGGCCATGACCCTAATTTTTCACGACATGATAGGAAAATTTGTTGAAATATATGTAGACGACATAGTGGTCAAATATATTAAAATGGAAGACCATTTTGAACAATTAAAACACTCATTTGAGCGAATGAGGCAATACAAACTAAAATTGAATCCTTTGAAATGTGCATTTTGGGTTAATGCATAAAATTTCCTTTGTTTTTTAGTGCACGAAGGAGGAATTGAATTTGATAAAAATAAAGCGAAGATCATTTTAGAGGCCAAACCACATAGTAACAAGAAATAATTGTAAAGGTTTATAGGCCAAGTGAACTTTTTGAGACGTTTATCTCTAATAGTGCAGGGTGCATGAAAGCTTTTTCGCTTCTTTTAAAACTGAAAAATAGGACGAATTCGTTTGGAATGAAGAACATCAAAGGGCATTTGATAGCCTGAAGACATATTTGTCAAAACCATCAGTGTTAGAATCACCTATCCAATGACGGCCAATGAAGGTATACGTATCGACTGAACAAGAATTGATAGCTGGAATAATGCCATTGAGTCAGGGCGAATCACATTTGAAGCTAAAACGAAAATGGTAGTGGATGAAAATCCTTTCCCACAGCCACTTGGGGTGAATATGGTGACAACTGGTTTAAAAAATAAGTTGCCAAAACTCAAGTTTATCGTAGATGATAGAGAAGAAGATTCTAAGCCACATCCCAGTGTTTTTTAACGTATCAAAGAAAAGGAGTCTGGAAAAGATGAAGGTATCTTGTGTGCTAGATGCAAGGGAGGAGTGAATGAAAATATGGAAAGACCAAGGACATGGCGATATCACCATCGTCCTAATGTTATTTCAAATTTCCAGCCTGGTGGAGGATAGAGTATGTCATTCTATGGGAAACCACCTTTTGAACGGCAGTTCAGACCGATAAACAATGGGAGAACATTCAGGCCGCAACCTCACCAACCAAATGTATGGCATTCGTTCCAATATAATGCAGAAAGAGTTGTACCCTTTAACGAAATGACCAAAACCCAAAAAAGGCGTTTTCAACGGAACTATGGACGAATGATAAAGCAACAGCAAGGATCGTCACGTCCTAAGGCACCTAAATTGCTTGAGGTGGCTAACAAAAATTTTCTTAAAGATAATAAAGAGCCTAGTATGGATGAATCAATGGAAGAGTTACCAGAAAGTTCTTCTGGGGATCAAATTTTGAATGTGGAAAGAAGGACGAAGATAAAAAGATCCAAAGCGGTCCATCACTATTCAATTTGGTACGCTACCTCCTGTTATAGCTAATAATTATTTACTAGCCAATGAGTTAAAAAGTAAGGAAATTGAAGATGAGGAAAGAGAAGATAATGAGGAAGAAGCGTGTATACTGGATTGTGAATAAGACCAAACATCTCAAGAGGTATATGATGAAGAAGAGGATGACGACATGACTGACATTGAAGAGGAAACTGATTTAGAAGCATAGAGAAAAAGAAGAGGAATGTCGTGCAACAATTTATTGAAGCAACTGTATCAGGAAGGTGTCCGCGAGTTGGATTTGTTGGGCGAACCATCAGACATTCTTTTGACTACTATGTATTATATGGGACGCCCAAGAAAAAGGTAAGAATGCCTCGCTCTGAGAATTATGGGTCACCTTCAAAAATATTACATCTCCCTACATGTTGGATAACCGAAGAAGAAGCATTAGAAGAAAATAAGGAGGAAATCTAAGAAACAGAAACTCAATGTGAAATATTGCACGTGGACTTGTTACAATGAAATAATTCAACGGAGGATAAACAGGAAGTGGAAATACATGTAGCTGAAAGATTCATGTACGAAGGAAATTATGGACCGTCAGGGTAGTTCAAGATGGGGAAGAGACTCAAATTTTCGCACATAGCGAAGAGCCATTTTCAGTAGATATACTTACTGCACTGTTAAATCAAATGAGGTCAAACATAGTGGCCCTTGAACAGCCAGCGATTGTTAAAACGATAATCAAGGAACTCTAATAGTTTGTCAGCAACAAGAACATATGGCCGATATTCAGGCATTCAATTCCAAATTAATGGCTTTCAATAAGGAATATCAAGAGANAGACAAAAGAAGAAGTAGCATTAAAGACGTTGAGAAACAAATTAGTAGTGTTCGAATTGGAGCAGAATATTGGTCGAGAAGTCAACAAAGTGGATTGTTTAGAAGAGAAAGTGCCTACAAAGAACCTAGACGATGAAATAATGAGGTTCACAAAGCTTAGGAATGCTTAAGCACAAGACCCTTTGATGAAAGTGAATATTGGCAACGAATGGGAAGATCGTCCAACATTTGTCAGCTAGATGCTTGGTCAAAAGGTAAATAATAAATTAATCACTTTATTAAAGGAATACAATGATTGTTTTGCTTGGAAATATGAACACATGTCTGGTTTAGATAAAAGTTTGGTAGAACATAGGTTACCAACTAAGCCTCCTAGGAATTTTTTCCCTAAAGTATTGCCTGTGGTAAAGAAAGAAATAGAGCGATTGTTAAAGGCGAGTTTTATTAGAATAGTCAGATATGTTGAGTGGTTATTTAATATCGTACTGGTGTTAAAAAAGAATAGTAATATTAGGGTATGCATAAATTTTAGAAATTTAAACTTAGCAATGCCAAAAAATGAATATACAATGCCTACGGTGGATTCTTTAGTAGATTCAACTGCCGAACATGTAATGTATTCTTTTATGGACGAATATTTAGGATATAACCAAATTTACATAACTGAAGAAGATATACATAAAACTGCCTTTAGGTACCCTACGCTTTAGGATGCTTTAAATGGGTAGTTATATCTTTTGGCCTGAAAAATGTAGGGGGCAACTTATCAAAGGGCAATAAATCTAATTTTTCACGACGTGATAGACAAATTTGTTGAAGTGTATGTAGATGACATAATGGCCAAATCTATTAAAGAGGAAAACAATTTTGAACAATTGGAACGCTCATTTGAGCGAATGAGGTAATACAAACTAAAATTGAATCTTTTAAAATGTGCATTTGATGTTAATGCAGAGAATTTTCTTGGTTTTTTAATACACAAAAGAGGAATTGAACTTGATAAAAATAAAGGGAAGACCATTTTTTACGTCAAACTGTCGGTAACAAGAAAGAATTGCAAATGTTTTTAGGCCAAGTAAACTTTTTGAGATGTTTTAGATCTAATTGTGCAGGGCGAACAAAAGATTTTTCACATCTTTTAAAGTTGAAAATCAAGACGAATTCGTCTGGAATGAAGAATATCAAAAAGCTTTTGATAGCCTGAAGACATATTTATCAAGTCCACCAGTGTTAGTATCACCTATCCAAGGACGGCCAATGAAGGTATACGTATCAGCTGAACAAGAATCGATAGCCGAAATGGTTGCCTAAGAAGACCAATTTGGTGAAGAAATGACGATTTATTATTTGAGTAGACAGTTAACGAAATGTGAATGTAATTACTCTGCTATTGAAAAGTTGTGTCTTGTTTTATATTTCACATGTACAAAACTAAGGGCTTATTTACGGCCTGTAACTGTTTTCTTAGTTTCTAAAGTAAAATTAGTTAAATATATGTTTTCTCGCCCTACTTTACACCAAATGATAGGCCATAAGGGTTTATTTACGGCCTGTAACTGTTTACTTAGTTTCTAAAGTAAATTTAGTTAAATATATGTTTTCTCGCCATACTTTACACCAGATGATAGGCCTTTGGACTTTAGTATTATCAGAGCTTGAAATACAATATATGCTCCAAATGGCAGTTAAAAATCAAGCGTTGGCTAACTTTTTAACCTATCATCTATACCTTGACATGCCTAAAGAAACTGAATTGGAAATTGATTCATTTGAATTAAAACATTGAGATTATATTTTGACGGATCAAAAATTTCTAGAGGTGCAGGGTAAGAATAGTTTTAATAAATCCTCTAGGGATTTATTATAAGTTTGCTTTCACTTTGGATAGAATGTGTACCAATAATCAAGTTGAATACGAAGCATTGATCTTAGACTTAGAGCTGTTAATAGAGTTGGGAATAAAGAATGTAATTATTAGGGACAATTCCCAATTAGTAATTTACCAATTGATTGGTGATTTTAAATGCAAAAGTGATTCTGTCATAAGTTAATATGAAATCGCCCAAAAATTATTAGAAGAATTTGATCAAGTGGAGCTTCAATACGGTAATAGGATGTATAACGATTTAGTAAACGAATTAGCCCAAATGGCTTCGGGTTATTCAAAGGCACTGAATTTGGAATCCACTTGCGAATATGGAGTAATATTGCCCGTAGCACAACAAAGGACGAGAAAAATTGATATTCATTGCATACAAATGGAGATGCAATAGATTGAAGAGTAGAAATAAAAAGATTCTTGAAAGAACCTGACAAAGAGAGTAATAGAAAAATGAAATTACGCTCATTAAATTACATACTGATAGATGAGGAGCTATTCAAAAAATGCTCAGATGGTATGTTATTGAAATGTGTGAGTTCGCAAGAGGCCAAAACAATCATGACTGAAGTACATGAAGGAATATGTGGAGCCCATTAGGCTGGCCAAAGAATGAGATGGTTAAATGTTAGGAGTTGATACTTTTGGCCCAAAATAGGAGAATCGTGCGTTCAATATGCAAAAAGTTGTTCAGCTTGCCAAAAGCATGGTCCAATACAAAGAGTGCCAGCAAGAGAAATGACACCCATTATTAAACATTGACCGTTTAAAGGTTGGGCGATAGATTTGATAGGGAAGATTTATCCACCATCGTCTAGGCAACATACGTTTATAATAGTTGCGACAGATTTCTTCAGTAAATGGGTAGAAGCAATACCTTTAAAAAAGATTTCTCAGAAAAATATTATAAAATTTATTCGTGACAAACTCTAATAATAGATCATGAAAGTTCTTTAAATGGAAATCAAGTGAAGGAATTCTTGAGCGAGTTTGGAGTTGAGCTAGTCAACTCCACACCTTATTATGCTCAATCTAATGGACAAACAAAATCTTCTAATAAGAGTCTAAAAATATCATAAGGAAAATGATAAATGAAAATACCAGAAATTGGCATAAATGTTTAAGTACAGCCTTGTGGACTTACAGGACGTTACCACGTTTATGTACCAAAGTGACTCCTTTTGAACTTACTTATGGACAAGAGGCTATGTTACCTATAGAAATCAATGTGCAGTCGATTAGAGTCGGTTTACAAAATGGCTTGAGTGATGGCAAGTATGCCGAATTATTAGCCCAAAATTTATTGGAATTGGACGAGCTAAAGTTGGACGTTCTAGATAGATTGCAGATTCAAAAACGAAAAATAACTAAATTCTATAACAAAAAAATTATAGCCAAATCTTTTAGCTTGGGCGATTTGGTTTGGAAGATAATACTCTCTTTAGATAGTAAAGATCCAAAGTATGGTAAATCGTCACCCAATTAGGAAGTACCATATAAAGTGAAAAGCGTATTGCCCAATGGGGCTTACCATTTGGAAAATTTAGATGGCACGAAACATATGAGGTTTAATAATGGTAAATATTTGAAGAAATATGTTCCTTTCATATGGGAAAGTGAACAAATAGAAGAAAATTATATGCATAAGTAAACAAGTAAAGTGAGTTGGATGATTATGTCCAAATAAAATAAGAGCGAAGTACGTTCAAATAAAATTTTTCATTATCAAATATTCTTTACAAACCAAGAGGTCCAAAATACAAATAAGCTACAGTTAGAAGCAGTCTATCATGGTTCTTCTATCAATTACTATAGGAAAAGTGGTAAATTGGCTATCGTCGCATTCCTAAATGCATTGCTGCAATGGCAGGCAAATAATCGAAGAAGCACTTTCAGCAAGCAATTGTTTCACGTCAAGAAAAGGATGCTGAGAAGACCTTCATTGACCAAAGAATATTTCCTATGTCTCCCATTTCAATGAAAATATCAAGATAGGTGGTGAAATTGGGAAAAGATTAAATGGTTCATCTATGTTGAAAAATGAAATAATTGAACAATCATTTGAATGTCAAATGATGGCATCAAACTGGTTTTGTGGAGAATGAGGATGAAGATAACGAATGTGTAACAAATAAGCAAATTTATAGAGGTTTGAAGGTGAAGGGACAGAATGTGAACGGTCATAAACATGCATAGCAACAGAAATTGAAGGTCCAAATCTTGGAGAAACAAATCGAAATATCAAAAGTTTCATTTCGTGTAAAGATTCTACAAGGGGAAATGTGAATGAATAGGCACAAGGTTAGTAATTAAATTTTTGGGGAATGTTGATGATTAAAGAAAACGTCGATCATACTGTTTCAGAATCTATGCAAAAGTTACCATACAAGTGAATAAAATGACCATTCCATTGATGAAATTGGATGCCATCACATTTTAGCCGACGGTGGCTGCCATCATAAAATTTAAAAAAAACGAAGTGTAAGATGAAATCGTCCTACAAGGAAGGTCAGAATATTAATGTCTTAATTACAGCTTGCCCCAAAGGGAGCGCATATGTTCTCTAAGGTTCTCTCATTCAGTGTGCTGTTCTTGGGAAGTGGTAGATAGGTCAGTCATAAGTTCCTCATCAACTTCCAATTTCGAGTAACGCTCAAGCAAAGATTTGCGTCGGTCAACTTCTTTGAAAGCAGTACGTTTCTTGACGGCTAACCTATCCCTACGGTCGTCCATCCTTACTTGAAGTTCATTTATCTCTACAGCCAGGCTCATCATCAATGAATCTTTAACCATAACCTCAGAGGAGATTTCGTTTAGAATGCTCTTGGTCTTCTCAATCTCTTAAAACAAAGACTCCTTTTCATTTATAGCACGAATATACTGAGTCTTCTTGGCTTTTAACTCTACATTCCTGGTTAGCAAAGAACTTATCTCTGAATAGATAATCTTCAATGTCAACTTAAAATCGGATTAAATCTTAGGCGAAGGAAGCTCAAGTGCTTGAGCCATTTTCGCACTTAAAAACTCAAACTTATATCTTTGGCTAGAAGCACTTATATTGTTGATATCCATATCCATGAAGGAAATGTATTCAAGCACTGTTGGCTTGAGAATGTTCATATTTTCCTCTGAAAATACAACAGATGAAGTAGAAGGACTACTAGCTGAAGAGGAACGAGAGGCGGCGCTCGCCCTTACCTGTTCCCAAGAAGAAAACAAATCTTGAATAGAGCGCAAAACGACGTTAGTGTCCTGTAAAGGAAAATACAAGTATTTAGCATTTTCATTACATTGAACGAAGTGAAGATGAAAGACGAAACAAAGGCTACCTCATCAGTAGCTCTGGAATACTGGGGCACATCAGTGGTTGATGCTACCACTTGTGAGGACTTCCTTTTGTTTCAACAAGCAGGCCTTTCCTCAATGAGCAGATTTATGGGTATCTATGCAGGAATCAAGTGATAATGAGTTAAAGGTTAACAATATAAATAAGAAGAAAGACCATAAAATATGTATTATCTGCCGATTCAATACGTGGCGGGTCAGCTCACTGGAAGGGTGGAAGTTCTCCAATTGGCTGTGCGATCAATGACTCTTGGATTGTGGGCCTCTCCTTAGGTAAAGTCCCTTCATCAGATGACTTGGACGGATAAGCTTTAGTAGAAGGCGGCGGAGCAAGAGCCGGTAAAGGCAGAGTCTTCAAAGAAGAAGTTGAGCTTTTCTGGAAGATTCAGGTAAAACATTAACATATGAAGGATTTTTTCATAAATAAACAAACTCGATTACCTTTCTCCTGATAATAAGAGGGACATCATCATCATCATCATCGGCTAAACCTGACAAAGCTGAAGCTAGCCGTTTGCGGTTGAGAACACCTTTGGATGTTCCAATTTGAGCAGGTGGGGAACTAGATGGAATAACAGGATGTTTAACATAAGCAAGTGGGGATTTCAAAGGAGAAATAGGATTCCTGATAGATACAAGAATGATAGGAATAGGAGAAATAGAAGGAGTCTCTGGCCTTTCCAGCAAGTGGAAAGCGTGGTTAACATCAGTTGCAAAGAACCTACTCTTCACGAATTGCCAGAATTGCTCAAAAAGAAGATGAACGACAAAAGTGGGATTAAAAGGGGCTCAGGAGAAATCATTTGTCAAAAGAGTATTACAAGCATCAATGGCTTATGTCTCTATTTGATTGATGCTATGAAAACGTTCCGTCAAACTTTCAGAAAAATAGGGAAGAACATACCACGTTTGGCCAAAACCAAGCCGACGGGCAAAAAATTAGAGAGCATATATCTCAACCCCTGCTTTAACATTTGTTCCAGTTAGGATTCACGGAACAACTCTTTCCCAATCAAGTATTGAGCCCAAACAGGCAAAAAATTTGCTTACACCATCCATAGTATAAGGTGGTTGCACGTAAATGGGAATTGAGAGAACAGGGAAAGGAAAAAAGGTAGAAATTGAATTTAAGTTATAAAAGAATGAGAAAACGTCCATATTGGACATATTAACAGGGCTCAATTGGTTGATGACCAGCCCGTAACAACTGACTAATCGAGTAGGAGCGGATGAACCACCAAGTTGTGGAAAATATGTTCTCAACCATAATTGAGCGAGCCAAAGAGGTCCGCTGCCATTAGGAGATGCGCCATTCCTCAACTGGAATTGAAGGGAAGTAATGCCTCTATAAAAGGCATTTAGGAATAATGAACAAAGATTTAGAGACCTGTCACGCGCTAATTCATGCGCTATGGGCAAATAGGCCATAGAGGGTTTAACACTAGGAACACAAAGAATATATTTACAAACTTGAAGAAAGACGACATGCTCAACATGGTTAGGTTCAGCACTAGAATTATTATAAAGTTCTTGCATGCCCGAATAAGAATTAGTGTATCTTTTATCAAATTTTGGGGCAGCACCAGTAACCAAAATGGCAAAAAAAATGGTGTCGCCCAGGGGCGGAAGGTTAACTAAGGTTCCAATGTCCTTCAGAGCAATAGACATTGGGCCAAGTGGGAAAATAAAATTATTATATTCAAAAAACCAAAAACTCAAAATAATAGGGAGCATCATAGATTGGGGGACAGAGAGCGATTTCTAATAAATCTGAAATCCTAGCACAATCAAAAATCGCCTTAGTCGGGCCATGATTTATCATACATACATGCTTGCCCAACAGATTCAGCGTCATTAGTGAAAGGGAAGCTGGATTTATATACGGTTTGGTGAAGAGGTTTTGGAAGTCTTCAAAACTAAGGGAGTTGTCAGAAGAGCTCTATGAAGTCGCCATTTACTACAAATTACAGTCTTCGTGAGGGTTTTTGAGAACCGCAACAGAGAAGCAAGAAGATGAACAGTAGTCTTTATAGGCAAAAAAGAAGCGCACGATGTAAGACGTGACGCGATGAAGTGGCGTGTTTATTGGTTTATAGCAGTTGTGTAATGTTACACTTTTCAGGGCGTAGAGGGTCACCGCCAATTGAAAATAGAGATTGGGATTCTCCGCCCTTTTTGGGATTTCAAGCACAGCGGGAAAATATAAAGGAGGAATATGGCATAAGATTAATAATTGATATTAATTTTGCCATATTTGGGGATAATTGTTCACATACAAAAATGAGGCCCAATTAAATGGTACAAAGAATGAAGCACTGTTAGGAAATTCGAAGGATGGACTCAAATGAGACCATATAAAAACCCAAGACGAAGTTATGTAATGGAGGCCTATCATCGCTCAAGCCGATGAGACGCCCAAGATTTGGGCGAGCCCATCATCGCTCAAGCCTGTAAGACTCTCAAGATCTGTGCGAATATAGTGTCTTGATTGCTATTCGAAGCAACTGTTATTGAAACAGTTAATGGGTAATCTTATCACATTCCACGATCCAAGAATCTCGGTTGCAAGAAGTTAAGCGATGGGAGTAATGGCAACGGTTGAAAACGGTAGTTTCTTAACAAGTCATCCATTATGGAGAAGATGGGTAATTACAAGGCAATGATTAGTTTTCAAATGGTTCTACAAGAAAAACTGTCAAATGAGTATAAAAGAGAAAGAAGAATTTAGAAGAGGGGATCATCAAAACGACTCTCAAATAGAGAATTATGTGATTTTATTTCTTTTCTTCTTGTTAACTTTCAATTACTTTGCGAATTTAGTGTGCTTGTACCCTTTTGAGGCATTCGCTTATTCCAAATTGTAATCTTCATGAACAAAACACCCATCGTTGAGACTTTGTCTCGAGATGTTGTTGTTACTTACACAATCGTCTGAACCTTTTTTTAATTGTTATCGAGGCTCAATTTCCACGCGAAACATCTTTAGTTATTTTCAATTAGTTTAGCTTTATTTCTGTTAAACTAACCTATAGCAGTTGGGGCTTTTATATGATTTAGGGAAATAATAAATCCAATCACTTTATTTTATTAAATTAGGAATTATTATTGAAAGTTATAATTCTTGGCCTACATACCTTTTCTTTTTCTAGAAAAAAATACAATGAAATCATTTCATCCTATATACTTTTAGGCAAAATCGATTTTGGAATTATTTTACTTTTATTTTGTTTAGAATCAAAACTTGAGATTCTAAAATTTTTTGTACAAGTGATTTGATCATTACATCATGAGAGTAATTGTCCAAAGAAGTTGCAACAGTTAATGTCGAGCAATTTCACTTTAGAACATCATGCTATCACGAGTCTCGATATTTTTAATTTTATTATTTGGAAAATATATATGCAACGAATTTTTATCCTACATTTATAAGTGTTAAGATCCTTGTTATTCACGTATTCAGTATTATGCATAGGGATGGCAATATGGCTCGAACGGCTCGGCTCGGGCTAATCCCTATTTTATGGCATCGACTCGAGCCTGAGCCACACGGGCCATTTTCGGCCCATGACAGTCGATCCTAAATAAATAAAAATAATAATTTACAAACTTAAAAAAAATAAAAATAGAAACATTTAGTGTAAGCTAAAATTTAGCTGCTTGTGTTGAATTTTTTTTTTTTTTTTTTTACTGTTTTTTGAGAATTTTTGGTTGAAACAGATACATTTTTTTTTTGCTATAAATATGCGATAAAATTTTGAGTTTCATATCAATTTCAAATTTGTCACGAATTTCTTTTTCTAAAAAAAAGGCCTAATCGGTTAAATTTTTTGGCCGGGCTTTTGCTTAGCTTGAGCAAAATAAAACCTGAACTATTTTTATTCAAACCGATCCCAAACTTCAAGTTTTGGCTCATAGCTCAGCTCGTTGACACCCCTAATTATGCACTTGAAAATCCTATATAGTAATGCTGGTGTAGAAGTATACACAAGATAGCATGTTATCAAGATATTGGGTTTATATGGGTTGAACCTAACACGAGAAATACTTCTCTGAATTGTTTACTCCATGGTGTTGGATATTGTTCAAATCAACAACGATGAGGTTTTAAAAATAATGGAAGTGGTCAACCATGAGAAAAACAAGAACAAAAAATAATAAAGGCCAAAAAAAGGTCTCGGTGGCACCTCCAGCCTCGTGTTGCAATTACAGTGGCCAATTTTTTGGACAGGGCGGGCGCCCGATTTTGTACTGGGCGGCGCAGTACAAAAATTTGCCTTTGGATTTTGAACTCTGATATTGTTTTGAAGGATTTTACACCATTTTGGCTTGATTTTTGTACATTTTCGTGCATGGTGCCCAGTACAAAAATTTGTGTTTGGGTTTTGAATTCTGGTGTCGTTTTGAAGGGTTTTACACCCTTTTGGATTGGTTTCTGTACATTTTCGTGCATGGTGATTTTAATTTTATATATATATATAT
Source organism: Fraxinus pennsylvanica (assembly GCA_912172775.2). NCBI lineage: Eukaryota > Viridiplantae > Streptophyta > Magnoliopsida > Lamiales > Oleaceae > Fraxinus > Fraxinus pennsylvanica. The sequence continues at coordinate 10,705,785 of OU503046.1, read as the reverse complement.
ATATATAGTTTTCATGATTGAAAAATATATCACAAATATCAAATTGATTTCATAACATCCAAAATCTAAGATCAAATCTAGTTTTTATAATTTTGTTCTTCAGTTCATTTTTCCAAGTTTTGTTTGCTTGATTCAAACTTGAATTAAGATTTGTTTATTCCTACAAACTATTTACTATAAAGCCTTCAAGTACATACCCTAGTGGCGGCAAATATCGTTTGAAGATAGTGATTATAATTGTGTTCAAACTTTCCATTTTTGTGATTTCTTGTTGCTGGTCTTATTTTTGCTCTTCATCAACTTTCTCAACAATCTCAAATGTTAGTTTCAACATGGAGAATGAAACAACCATGGTTACGATAAATATGATGAATCAAGACTTTGCAAGGCTAATGATTCGACGGGTCGAACTTTACAAGATGGAAGGACGAGTAGTTTCTTCTTACAGCTTTGAAGATCTTTTATATCTTAGATCAAAACTTGGCGCCATTGGCAGAACCAACCACAAATGACATCGATGAAACAAGGGTGGAAAGAAAGAAGAAGATGAATTGATATGTAGAATACACATTCTAAATGCTCTCTTCGATTGCCTCTATGATCTCTACACAAATAATACATCGACAAATGAGATATGGGAATCGTTGGAAACCAAATAAAAAGCCAAGGAGGAAGGTACCAAAAAGTTTCTTACATCTAACTATTTTGATTTCAAATTTTTGGATAACCTGTTATTGTTAGGACAAGTACATGAGTTATAAATTAATGTCAATAAAATGAAGGCTGTAAATATTGATCTTCTCGGAACCTTTCAAGTTGGTTCAATTATTGCGACATTGCCATCTTCATGGAAGAGCTATAGGAAGAAAATTATTCATAGTTCCCAGGATTATTCTTTGGAAGAAATTCAGAAACATCTTCACATTGGGGAAGGGTCAAGGGCACGAGATGTGAATGAACATTCTCAGGGTCACTTCCAAAGCCCATGCCTTGGATCAACCAAACAAAAACAATAAGGATTTCAAGAAAAGGAAATCCACAAACCCCAACAAAGATAAAAAGAGCAAGAAGAAATTCAAAGTTTCTTGTTATGTGTGTGGCAAACTCGGAGATTATGCTTTGGTTTGTAGACATCGCAAACAACCAATGCAAGAAGGCAAATTGAACTCCATTGACAACATCATTGCTACCATGAGCATTGTGAATTCGATCAAAGTAAAGGTTCAAGGATAGTGGTACAATACTTGTGCCACCATACATGTGTGCTATGATAGATCCATTTTCAAAATCTATCAAGAAGTGGATGACAAACACATTCAAGTGGGGGATGAAGTCCAATCAAAGGTTGTTGGCAAATGAAGCGTAGACTTACAATTTACATTCGGCAAGCAGATCACATTAATAAATGTATTGCATGTACCAGATATGAATAGAAATCTTGGAAGTGATGTTTTGTTGGGAAAACTGGGAATAAAATCCACTTATGAGTCAGGCAAACTAATACTTTCCCGAAATGATGCATTTGTTGAAAAGACTATTCTAATGATGATCAAAATTTGTACTATTGACAATAATATCAATAAAACTACAAATTTAAATTATGTTATTGAGTATATTTCTTTATGACATCATAGAATAGGACATGTTGATTTTTCTACTTTCAAAAGAATTATTAAAACCAGAATGATTTCATGTGAAAACATATAATATAATAAAAATGAATTATGTGTTAAGTCTAAAATGATGAAGAAACTTTTTCATAGTGTTGAAAGAAAATCTAAATGTGAAGTAAATGGAATGTTAACTAGAGGAGGTAATATATACTCCATAATATTCATAGATTTTCATTCTAGAATTTGGCTGATCCGTTCACTAAACTGCACGCAAAGGAATTAGTGCGTACAACAACTAGTAGGATGGGGTTAAAATTCCATAATTAAATCCACCAATGATGGCAATCATACCTGAGTATACTAACAAGCATATTTGCTTAAAGGGTAACAATAAGTCATTCGATAAGTGGGTGTATTCATCACTTTTTAAAAAACTCTATCGTAGGTTACAAGTGTTGGTTGTCAAGAATAGAAGGGATGGGTTTTTTTTTTAACTATGAATAAAGTTCATATTGGTGGATCGAGTATCTCTAAAAGTGACAAAAGTTCTGTAAGAACTTTACCTATATAAATTTCGAGGTAGTGTAGCTTCAATAGAGAGTTAGAGCTTCTTTCTTAAAAGTTTATGAATAAGAGAAGCGCAAGACCATAAAAGCGCTAAACGAGATTGTGTGGAACTGGGAACACTTGCTCGTGTGTATGATTTCACTGGTATCATCACAAGGAATAATAGTTTCAAAGCTTTAATGCTATCTGGGATTTCTATGATTACTTGACGAGATTTATACTAAAGTTGGATTTAAATCGAAAGATATCCATAATCTATACATAAGTGTCGTTAAACTTAAGTTTGTACTCATTTTATATTTGAACAAGTGGTGAATTTTTGGATATTATTCAAATTAACAATGAGTGGTTTTGGAAATAATAAAAGTGGTCAACCATGGGAAAAAAACCAAGTGAAAACAAAACGAGAACAAAAAACAGTGAAAATCGAAAAATGTGGCATGGGCCGCCGCCCAAGCTTGGTTTGGTTACTAGGTCGATGTTGCAATTACTGTGGCCGTTTTGTTGAATAGGGCGCGGTGCCCAGTTTTGTACTAGGCCGTTGCCCCGTACAAAATTTTTCATGTTGGGTTTTGAATTTTGGTATCTTTTTGAAGGGTTTTACACAATTTTGACTTGGTTTTTGCACCTTTTCATGCATGGTGATTGTAATTCTATATATATAAGTGATTTTCATTATTGAAAACATATCACAAATATCAAATTGATTTCATAACATCCAAAATCTAAGGTCGAATCAAATTTTATAATTTTGTTCTTTAGTTCTTTTTTCAAAGTTTTGTTGGCTCGATTCAAACTTGGATTAAGGTTTGTTTACTCCTATAAACTATTCGTCATTTGCCTTCAAGCACTTATCCGGTTGTGACAAATATCGTTTGAGAACAGTAATTCATAATCGTGTTCAAACCTTCCATTTTGGCGATTTCTTGTTGTCGTTTTATTTTTGTTCTTCGTCAACTTTCTCAACACGTTGAAAGAGCCTATTATGGGAGATCGATTAGCCAAGAAGTTAGTCATTAGGCTATGAAAGGAAGCTAACAATTGGATAGCTCGAATTTGAGGGTGAGATTGGTAATAAGGGAAGTTCAGTAGCTCAATCAATAAAGAAGAAATCAAGTTCAATAACAGAAGGATGATTATATTGCCACTACAATATTTTTTAATACGCCACAATTTAATTACAGTTAAACTCCTCAATTTTTGCTCATTGTAATAATTATTTTCTTAATTCTTTTTCGGCGAATTCTTGCCTTCAACCTTCCTACATTTGTACGCCTCGTCCTTGATGATGATTTATACCAAAATATTTTATTTTTATGCTTTGAAACAAAGGAAAAATGTTTTTTCATATTTTCCATTAATTATTTATTTTATATATATGATGAGAAAATAAGTTGTTTTACGCCATCCCAATGATTTTTTGGACATAAAACTATTATCAAATACAAACTATGTTAACTAATAGAAAGTTTGAGGATGAGAATGACATAAAAAACCTTTAGGGATATAAGTTCTATAATGAGCAAAGATTAAAAATCTTAAGTGCAATTAAAAGGTGGTGCAAGAAATAATAATTGTGGAGTGAATATAATTACCTTAACAATAATAGCGACCGATGATCATCTTATAAGGGGCAAGAGCCCAAGATCAAGGTAAGTACAAACATATATTCCAATAATCATTCATATAAACTTCCCCTTTATCCTGATCTTGGATTGAGCTTCGAAGAGCCTATACAAGTAACCCTTTCTGGCATACCATCTCATCTCATGCTTGTCTTTGAGTACAGAAATTAGCTTGAAGCATCACTATTGAAGTCTGGCCAGAAAATACTTGAACAGATGCATTCCTTTTTATCCAAAACATTTGTACATCAGTGCTCAGTGTCAATTCCGATACAAAGAAGGCCGAAGTTATAGCACTTATATCCAGCGCCTCGACACTGACTGAATTGCGTATGAACTTTATTTCTCTTGATGCTCATGGCAACATACGCCTAATTCTGTTTATTACTTGGTTTCAGAAAAAGAGAGAAGAAATATGTGCTTATATCTAGATATATTTATCTTTATTTAAAGACATGCGATCTAGCACCGAACTATAAGCCTATACTTCAAAGGATTAGACTGGAAAATTGTTCTGATTCAATTTCAAGAATAAGATAATATCCTAAAAAGTGCAAATTTCACATATATTTTCTGGAAAAATATTTGTCATATGAGCAACATAGATAACGGCTATCACACACCTCAAAGTGACTCTAATGCAGTTTGTCAACTCTCAATTTCTAGACCAAAATGTTCCTTGAGAATATATTTGGAAACTCTTCCAAATCCCTTCTTCGCTTCTTCCATGTCCTTTAGTTTGGACACTTCCTGCTTTATCTGGTCGATCCTGCTCTGGACAGCATCAAGTACGGTGGTATTTGGATCCTTCAATGATGTGTGTCTTGAGAGGTCAGACCTTTCCTTATCAAGCTGTTGGTAAAGATTAAGGATATAGTTCTTATGAGCAAAAAGCCTTTCCTCCGCAAGTCTATATTCAAAATCCTGCGACTTCCTTAGTGCATGCAGAATTTGATCAATCTCATCCTCAAGTTTTAGTGATTCAACACGATGATCAAACGTCGACGATAAAGGCTGAGGCGATCCAACTTTGTGATCAAGTGGCTCCTCATAATTTCGGAATCCAAATGCACATGTGCCATTTAGAGACAGTCCTACTATTTGTCAACAAGCACAGAAGTCTTTTGAGAAAAATGAACTTGTTTACAGCACAACATAATAACAGTTAGATGGGGAAGGTAAAGAAAACTCAGTGTTGGATAAATTAGCAGCTTTACCAGATAACATGAAGAAAATGAGAGGTGCAAGTCAATACTCCGGTCGCAGTTAAATTACAGTCCATGTCACTGAACTGGAGGACGTATTTCTAAGCTTCTTTTTAAAACGGAAGATGGAATATATGAACAAATTCAGTATATATTATGATGTATTATAAAAGGATATCCACGAATCAGAAATTTTTTCAGTAGCATAGGTAGGACTTCCCTTTTTTTTTTTTTTGAAACAAATTCATCATGTATTTATGACGTGTTACAAAAAGATATCCACGAAAAAGCTTCTTTTTTTTTCCAATAGAATATATACGAGTTTCCTGTTTATTTAAAAAACTCATTTTTTATCATGATGTATTATGAAAAGATATCCATGAATCAGAATTTTTTCAAATAGCACATGTACTAGTTTCCTTCTTTTTTTTTTCCTTTGGTTTTTGGATCATTAAAAGTCTAAAGTAGTACAGGTTACAAACGATACCTTCAGTAACTGCAGTGTCTTCCTTCTTCCAAACATCCTCAAGGTCAGTTCCATTCCTAAGCTGATGTAAATATCGGATTGGTTATGCCCATGGTTTATAGAACCCCTGGAAACATAAAAATATATGAACTTAAAGGAAAAACATGTTCATCGACCATTTTCTCATTGATACCTTTTCCATGGCCATCTCAATATGACGCAGCAACTGCTTTCCATTTGTTTTCTCCGTTCCACGTAAAACACAAATACCAACATTCAGAATCTTCTCAATGTCATCCCGAGAATTAACTGATTTGCACGTTTGTAGAAGCCTTTCAACATGCAAAACGAGATCTGTCCTTGAATCACATCGACGGCAATAGTACTCAGTTTCCAAACCAATGCTTCCTCCGACTGTCCCAGCCATGTAAGCTCGTAGAGCACACTCTATATGTGCACTGTGTCCACAAACATAGCCGTCTAGTTTAGCTTCACATCTAATGTAACTATAGCCTCCAAAGGCCATTTTGATAGTCTTACAACAAAGAATACAACAACAATCCCTGCAGAAGCCAGGTTCACTGCAGCAAATATCACAAAACATGACATCTGAAACAGAATCCTCTGTTGCAGATAAACTTTTGCACACTCTGTTACCAGCCTTACAACACACGCCATCAAACTGAGAGTCGGAACCTGAATGTTCTGCAGTTTCCCTGGGAGGTGTGAACAGCTCTATATCATCTACAAATACAACAAACAAACTTCATAAAGGTCTTAATCCAAGTCACAGTAAGAATAAGCAATCTACCATCACTCGAAATGCTTTATAATATGGTCCTCCATCAGTAGCATTCATACTTCAACTAGCTATTTCAGCAGAAACTCTATTTAAAAAAAAATAAAAAAAATCATCTAGTCATTATGGGCCATCTTGCAAAATTTAAGTAGCGAATCATACTAATATGATATCTAAGTCACTTAACCATCTTGCAAAAGTTTTTATTTCTATCAAAAAATATTCTCTCCAGAACTGGCCTTTGGTAATCCCCAAAGACCCAAATTTGTTGATAGCAAACCATACAGAATGCTTAGAATCATGAAACTGCTAACAATTATAAATTTACGCTAAGAGTAAAAAATAAAAAATATAATAACCAAAATAAAAGCTAACCTTTCATGCATGATTTTGAAGGAATCTTCCAACTAAATGATGCAAAAAATGCGTTAACATCTGCATCAGGGAAGTTTTTTCGGATATACTGTTCAAGAGAGAGTTTGCTTGCAAAACCAGTTTTACGTCCGCCCTCCCTGAGACGCGCGGGGGTATACATGTATCTATCCAAAAAATATCCAGAAGCAGCAATTCGTCCCCCAACCTTCCAGCTCCACTTATCACCAGGATAAGGCCAATCTTCCGGAGCATATGGAAGACCTTCACCAGAATCGTAAAGAGAAACAGGATAGAGGGGCATGCCATTTTCCTTCAGCAGACATGAGCTGCCTTTAGTTACACTAGTACTGTCAATGTCCATAGACTCGCGTGTTGACAGGTCACTAAAAATGTCAAACTCTGTATAAAGCAATAGAAAAATCATAAAAAAAAATTGGTCTTTATGTGAAAGCTTTTGTTTATATCATCTAAGTATTGGTCTTTATAATATAGCATTGAGAACATGAATATACTTAAATCCTTTGAAACAGGAAGTAACCAAAAGGGAAACATTCAGAGCACTCTGCAAAAATAAACTGAACAGGTTACAGTGACAAGCTGGTTTACAACAAAGATGGTATCGAAGCAATTATATGCATATTAGAAATTCTTCTTAGACATGAATCACTGATAATGCAGCAGTTCCTCATATATCATTAACCCATAATAACATTGAAAAAAATTAAGGTGCAAGTACTAAACAACAAAATCCATCCTTCAGCCAAGAAATGAGAAGCACCTAAATATCAATTGGAATGACTTTGAATCAAAGATGAGATCTCATGGTGTGAAGTGGGCATCTGTAAAACCTTAGGAGTATATGTTCCCGTAAGTAAATAGGAAAAAGTTCCCTTTCCTGCACATTCAGAACTAGAAGCCACGCAGCTAATCATATCATATGTAACTTTCTTGCTTGCTTTCGGATGAGAAATTCTGTTAGTCTATTAAAAATGTAACTCAGCCGATTTTATTATAGCCAGAAGAAATTTTTTAGTCAGCCCGATCAAGATCAATTGTCCGGACTGTTCTTTTTCTCTACCTCCCCCTCTTTACTATTTTTAAAATTTGTTCTTTTTCACCTAATTTGACAAGAGTTCAAGCCTCCCGTCTTTACTATTTTTAAAATGTATCCTTCCCCGCCTAATTTAAAACAAGCACACATGCCTAAGCCATACACCTCCCAGAAATGTAGTCTTACTCTGAGAATTGCACAGTTTAGGGTTTCTGAAAATGGCACCAATCCCCAATCTGCAAAAATAAAAGATCCTTTCACATAAGAAACCAAAAAACGATCAATGGTATCAAAAAATTAATTTAAATCAAACAAATCTGTCAGTGGCTCTCGAATTCAATGTTTGTCCTTTTCGGAAATCACGCCTCTTATTACCGTAATTCATTCTAGGAGAAACTTACTGAAAAACAGTAAACAACATAAATTAAGAAAAAATTGAAAACTCGATGCAAAAGGTATTTTCGAGTTATAAAAAAAATCAACTATGTGTTCCATTCAATTGAATAAAATAAAAAAAAATATGCGAATTGTATATAAATGTTTATGTGCATCCAGTGAATTGTGAATACCATTCAGAAACCCTAAGAAGAAGATATGAAAGGGGGTTTGAAGGTGGCAAACGGTAATTTTTATTCATTGTATTTGGAAAAGAATTTAGATTAAGGAAAAGTTCATACCAAATGACAACACTCGGTTTTCAAATGACCAGTTTGCCACAGTTCGCCTGCATTCACCTTGGGTCTTTCTTTTGTTCAATCGGTTTGAGATACGCTGAATTCAGCTTGATATTAGGGGCTGTTTGTGAGTCTTGGGGTATGGTTGAGACCTTATTAAGGTATCAATTTTAAGTGTTTATGATTGGATTGATTCTGAATAATCTTTAAACCATCCAAATATTGGTGTCAAAATTTTTTTGCAAACACCGGCTTTTACACCCCACTCATAAACGGTGTCATCCAAAATCGGTTAAAAAAAAAAAAAAAACACTCCCAAGCAAGCCTTAGGATAGAGAAAAATATTATGTTTGCGTCGCCATTAAGGGGTAGGATTCAGGGTACCTTCCACAACTCTTACTTTGTATTTTATTTTCTTTTTCTTATAATTCAATTTTTATTTAAAATAAATAATATTATTAAAAAGTAAGTAAATCAAAATAATTTAATCACTTCCTACCTAAGACTCCCAAACGTCCTCGATGAGACGAGGACGGGAAAGCCTCTTGTTGATCTCAAAAAATGAGTCAACGGATACTGGGTCCACTCTCGTCATGTCAAGCAAATTTTAGTGCATTTCTACCGGAGAAGCGGTAAGAAAAGAGGTTGACTTGAACGTAGGAATTGATTTACGGCGAAATACAAAGATGTTCGAACTCCGACGGGTGAAATAGAGATGATCATGCTAACAATGATCACCAACTCAGAACAAAAGCCACTAACAAAGGATCTCGCTAGAATATGTGGAAGGATAGAAAACAATTAAGTATGTAAATCATGAGATTGTCTATTAATATATTTCTCTACCAAGTGTGGCTCGTCTTCTAAGCTTCTGGGCCTCCTCTTTTTTAGAGGGCAATACTTGGACCTTGATGAAGGATATCATTGGCTTCATCCATAAGGGAGTGTCTTTGACCCACATTATCACTTCGCCAGTGGCAATGGAGGGTCTGGGTTCTATGGGCACCACAGTGAGTAGTTTTGAATTTTTGCTGCTCTCTAAGTTTGATAGGGCGTCGACATGGACATTTTTCATGCATGGGATTAGTACGAGCTCGAATCTTTCAAAAGTGGGGATGAATTCCATAACCAATTTCAAGTACGCAACCATTGACTTATCTCTAGCTAAAAAATTGTCATGTACCTGACTTACTACCAGCTGAGAATCGCTAGTGTTAATAAGTCTCTTTGCTTGCATTTCTCTGGCTAGTCTAAGGCCAGCGATGTGGGCTTCATATTCTACTGCATTATTGGTGGCTTTGAAACTGAACCATATGGCACAAGTAAGCTTATGTCCCTCAGAACTGACAAGGACCACGCTTGCTCCTGAACCTGTTTCCCCAGATGATCCATCCACATAGAGGCTCCATGTTGGAGGTTCGATAGGCTCCATCTCTTCTTCCATTTCTGGAATATGAGTGAATTTGGCCACAAAGTCTGTAAGGGCATACCCCTTGCTGGCAGTCATTGGCTTAAACGTGATGTCAGATTCATTGAGTTCCACAGCCCATTTTAATAATCTCCCCTAAGCATCAGGCTTCTGTAGCACTTGCTTGAGGGAGAAATTTGTCAACACCTAAATCGTGTGAGCCAAGAAATATGACCTCAATTTTCGAGAAGCTGTCATCAAGGAGAGGGCTAGCTTTTTCATGTCGGGTAGCGAGTCTTTGCTGCCAAAAATGCTTTACTCACATAGTAGACTGGCAGCTGATGATCATTTTCCTCCCTTATCAAAACCGAGCTGATGGTATCAATGGTATTGCTAAATATAACTGCAGTAGCTCGTTGGTCATGGGCTTGGAGAGGAGAGGAGCTTGTCCCAAGTGCTTCTTCAGCTCCTGGAAGGCTTCCTCACATTCCTCTATCTATTGGAACTTCCTTCCTCCTTTGAGAATTTTAAAGATAGGAATGCACTTGTCCGTTGCCTTAGAGATGAAGCGATTTAAGGCAGCTACACGTCCGTTGAGGCTCTGTACTTCTTCCAATTTCTGAAGTGACCTCATGTCAGTTAAAGCTTTAACCTTTTTAGGGTTAGTTTCAATGCTTCTTTGGTTGACAAAGTAGTCCAAAAACTTTCCAGAAGCAATTCCAAAGGCACATTTTACAAGATTGATCTTCATCCAGTATCTCCCCAAGATTTGAAATGTTTCATTAAGGTTCTTAACATGATCCCTTGCCTTTAAGCTCTTCACTAGCATGTCGTCTACGTAAACCTCCATGATTTTTCCAATTCGATCAGTGAATGTTTTGTTGATAAGTCTTTGGTGGGTGGCCCCGGCGTTTTTCAACCCGAAAGGCATGACCTTATAACAATAAAAACCCTTGTCTGTGATGAAGGAAGTATGTTCCTCATCTGTTGAGAACATTGGGATCTGGTTGTACACGGAATATGCGTCCACGAAGCTTAAAAGTTCATGTCCGTCAGTTGAATCCACAAGTTGGTCTATCCTAGGAAGTGGGAAATTATCTTTAGGTCAAAACTCGAAGTTTTCAAGAATGCTAATACCGAATTCGTGAAAAGCAAAGTGGTTTTTCCCACAAGTGTTTGCCTTTTATAGGCAGGGCCTCTTAATCCTAGCCGTTGGGTGATGATCCAGCTCATCTGACCAATCATTTGAAAATAAAATCTGAGCCGCTCAACACGTCTATCGCTTCGTCTTCTGCGGCTCAGATTAGAGCTCTACTCCACGGGCCTTTGTGCGCTAAAGTTTGCAAAGCACTTGGGAGACAGCCATCATTGTGCATTCAATACGGCGACGGTTGTGTGCATAGGAAATTGAACCGCTTCAGCAGTTTTTCTTGAAAACGTACCGTGACAACAAATCATTTGTATGCAATAACTAAGGATGCCTCATGTTCCTCAAACATGCTAACTGAGACCAAGTAAGGGCCAACCCATCCCTTTTCATCCAGTTCAGACAAAGCTTCTGCTTTGCAAAACACTTCAAGCAAGACAACCTCGGAATTCCCATGCTTTGTTGACCCTTCCCCAAATTGTTTTAGAAAGAGAAATACATCTAAGTATACGAATTCAAAATAATACTGTTAGGAGGTCTGCACAAGTCAGGCACATTGGAGATATTATGGTATGATGTAAACCACCCATTACTAAAAATTTTATTTACATTCAAATTCATACGTTACATAAATAAACATGCCTAAATTTGGGGGACTATTGTTACACCTCGACATCGAAGCTTAAAGTTAAAGTGCCAAGAAGCAATCCACGTGGGCAGAGAATCAACAAAAAAGTCAACAAAGACCCAGATGGTCAAAATGCAAAGAAATTATGCAAATTACCGAAGCTGTATCGAGGCATTGCCTCAATTAAAGAAACACTAGGGCTGAAACACTGCCTAAAGAAACGAAGATAATATTCGGGACCAACTCCGAGACCAACTCTGGGACCAACTCCGAGGCTCTCAGTTCATTCGAAGCTCATAAGTCGACGCTGTCTCTTACAATATCTTTGAGTATCTTTTAGAAGTGAATGATGTAACACTTGTAATAAAAGATGTCAACCTATTGTATAGGGCGACTGACCTCTTATCAATGTATTAATTGTATGAATAAATAATAATGTGAATCCTCAACTAAGGAGATGAGGCCACGTGGCTCTGATCCAACGAACACCACTTGAGCCAAGGCCACATGGTTCTCAATTTGGCGGCTTTTTGTAACTTAAGATTGGTTGGAAAAATTGGAATTAAGATTCTTAGTCTCAAATCTTGAGTTCTCAAACTATGAAATGTGCAAGAAATATTTACGAATACTCTTACAAGCATTTTCATCTTCATTTTCATCTCACATTACACACACTTGGTAGAGAAATATATTAATAGACAATCTCATGATTTACATACTCGATTGTTTTATATCATTTCACATATTCTAGCGAGATCCTTGGTTAGTGGCTTTTATTCTCGGTTTGTGATCATAGTTAGCGTGATCATCTTTGTTTCACCTACCGGAGTTCAAACATCTTTGTCTCTCGCCGTAAAGCACCTCGTGCGTTCAAGTCAGCCTCCTTTTTTACCGTTTCTCCGATAGAAACGAGCTGAAATTTGCTTGAGAATCGAGAGTTGGCCCCTCGTCTGTTAGCTCATTTTTCGGGGTCAACACCTCCCCTATCAATGTTTCATTGCCTAGTGAATTGGGATGAGCTTGAATTGTTATGTTGAGCCGAGCCGAGCCAAGCTATTGACATCCTTACAACAAAGTCAAGTCTCAAATTTTGCAAGCCTAAAGATAGTTTAAGCGTAATAAGGAGTCAAGTGCCCTATTTCTAATATTATTTTAAGATCATTAATAATTATTTTGATTATTTAAAGATCATTAATAATTATTCATTTTCTTTAATTAGTTTATTTAACTTTAAAAATAATAAGATTAAAAAGATGCACCCTTTTGACACCTAGGCCTACATTGTTCATGTCTTTTAGCGCCTTGACCCATAGTAGACGGTTAATATAAGGTTGATTATCTTTCTTATGCGTTCTCCATATGTAGAGTTATTTCTTCACACCTCACGCTTAGACCTTACCTTTTTCGACGTGTTAGAATTCTAAAACCTACTAGTTGTGGAGTTATGTTTCACACTACTCCAAGTGTCACACAATGAGAATGCTTATCTCTTCATTCGGCACGGCAAGATAACCAACAATTAGGTGTGTCACCTATTTTATCAAAGAGTGCACTAATGATATGATCATATTTAGGTATTCCCACAACATACTACTTATAGCGTGCATATATGTTAGAGCTTGCGGGTCAAGAATTAGGGGAAGGCTACATTGAGGTGTGAAACCTCTAAAGTCAAACCTACGATTCGTGAAAGTTGGTATCAGAGCGGGATAGCTCGAATGTATGTTGTTGGTTGTGGGAGATCAATGGTGTACATTCTTTCGAAGAAAAAAATTTGGGCCATAGATCTTGTTGACAAGTTGGCAGAACACGATAAAGGAAGTTTTGGGAAAGATGGATGAAAAGGGCGGGCATTGCACAAATGTGCCAATGTGCCTTTCAAGGAGTTTCGTGGAGTGCACATTGCTGGACACAATGACAAAGATTGTGTTTTTGCTTCAACATGTGCTGAAGAACTGCGACTGGAGGCCATCCATCCGATGGACTAATGCTTATAGGAAAATATAGTGAAGGTTGGTGTCGGAGGCGTTATGTACAAGTTACTACGAGTGGATGTGCGAGGGAGCACTTTGTGAATACCAGTCCATGTAAAAATGGTGTCGCGATTAATTTTAGAATGAGAGGGATGTGTGTTGATACAAAACTCACTTCCCATTACGAGGTGAGGGAACCAATAGACATGGAAATTATTTTGGAAGACGCAACAAAAAATCAAATGGGCAAAAGTGAATTAGGGCAACAGTATAAAACTAAATATAGCATTTAGCTGTTGTCGAAAGGGAAGACAATTCTTTGATCCGAAATAATTCTTGCTCAAGTTCCACAATCACCATTGATCTCAAGTGATGTGATCAATGGTCCAGAGCAATTGGTGACATCAACATTAAGTGGCAACTAAAGTTGCTCTTCCAAAATGCGACTTCCACTTATTGCGTCCGAGTTTAGGCATCTAGTTTGCGTTATCAAGCAATAGATCAAAGATAGAAATATGGGCCAAGCCCATATATCATCATCACACCAACTGTTTGGATTGGATTGGCTTGGCATCACAGCCCAACAAGCTAGTTTCGCACCAATTTGGAAAAATGATTTTTGGACTATGAACAGTTTGGACATTGCAATAATTTGGAAGCTGATGTTAGAGCACTGCAGAAAGGGATAAAACTATTTCATCAACAGGGATTTTGTAACTTGTAGATGTTAGGGAATTATTGAGAGCAATTATCCAAGACCCAAGCCCACTCCACCAGGTCCAAGCGAGGTTCCATCCCAAAACCAGTTAGTAATGGGTGGAGTAGCTCACTAGGGTTATATGGTGGATTTATTTTCTTCCCACAACCGATGTGGGACTTGTTTGCCCCAACAAGCCCTCCCTCAAACAAGGCTCACGAGGTAAATCACCACTCATCCAGATAATCCATCGTAGCCTGCACCTACTACGTTACCATGGATCCACCATCTCATGAGAATTTTTCACCACCTCGATTTATCTAGCCACACAACCTGGGCTCTGATACCACTGTTAGGGAATTATTGAGAGCAATTATCCAGGACCCAAGCCCACTCCACCAGGCCCAAGCGAGGTTCCATCCCAAAACCAATTGGTAATGGGTGGAGTAGCTCACTTGGGTTATATGGTGGATTTATTTTCTTCCCACAACCGATGTGGAACTTGTTTGCCCCAACAGTAGATTGGTGGACTCATTAGCCATGATAAACAATCAAATCGGTCTTACCAGGGCTGTGGTTACTACATCCATGAAATACTGAATATTATTGATCACATGGTCTACACCTTAACACACATATATAGAGAAGGGAATAGTGTTGCAGATTGGTTTGCAAATCAAAGGCTGGACTTTTGATGGATTGGTTTCAGTAGAGCCGACATGTGCAAGGCGAAATCGTGGGAACCCTTGAACTCCTTTAATTTTCTCTATTCACACCTTTGTATGTAAGTTTTGGAGTCCCATATTTATCTATAAGATAGGGTTGGGGAATCCAAACCCTCCCACGGAGTTTAGATGCTGGTCTCCGTGCTTAGATGGGTTCTTTTCTAAAAATTACCAAGTCCTTTAAAGAAAAAATGGCTAATCGAGAATACCAAAAATACTAAACTTTGTTTGAAATATTTAAAAAAAAGAACTCATTCAAAGTA
The DNA here is from genome assembly GCA_912172775.2 of Fraxinus pennsylvanica. Classification (NCBI taxonomy): domain Eukaryota; kingdom Viridiplantae; phylum Streptophyta; class Magnoliopsida; order Lamiales; family Oleaceae; genus Fraxinus; species Fraxinus pennsylvanica. The sequence continues at coordinate 10,690,569 of OU503046.1, read as the reverse complement.
GAGTTCACGACATGAATCCTTCCTCTTTCTTTAAGCATCATAAACGAACAATCAAAGGCTAATCAATAACAACAACAAACTGAACTTTGTTCACAGTAAATTAGAGACGGCTACATGAATTCTTTTTCTTCCTTTAAACGTCACAAATGTGTAAAGGAACAAAAATGGCTAATCAATGATAGTAAAATAGGCCTTATTTTTGGTAAATTTAGAATCGCTACATTAATTCGCTTTTTTTTTAACTCCCTTCTATTCATTTTGGAATTGAGAAAAAAAAAAAAATCAAAGTTGTCTCTTCTTATATGGATCCCAATAATTGCATCTAATATGAAAACTTCCATAGCTCGAAGTTTTTCAAAGACTCAAAAAAAAAAAAAAAAAA
>OU503046.1:10637527-10648026 GCA_912172775.2 Fraxinus pennsylvanica | reverse complement strand
CCAAAACTCCTTAGCAGACTTCTTTACCACATACACGTGGTACAGAGAATTCTGTAGTCCATCCAAGACATAGTTGCGACACAAAAAATCGGCACTTTTCCATGCATCCCAAGCCGCACGCCTATACATATCAGTGTCGTTTTCAGTTATCCGGTCGAATTGTATGATTCACCGAAAATGGAGCTGAAAACAAAGACAAAGGTACCGAAGCCACAGCCTTAGATACTAGCAAAGGTATTGTGCCAAACTGGATTGTCGAGATCGCAGCCGTAGGCAAAGTGGGGTTCACTCCAATATGAGGAATCCCACCACCAATTGTCCCATCAATGGGAAGAATGCCAATCGAGGTCTCCACAGGGTTAACAGCGGTCATTGCGGGATTTGGTACACAGGTACCAACAATATTGTTTTCGTTATTCATATCGTCATTTTCATGTGACGCCATTTAACCTTAAAGAATGACAACAAAAGGTTTAGAATAATAATGAGTTTGTAAACTAGAAATAGATTCAAGATTTAAGTTAACACAATTTAAAAAAAAAACTGCGAAATTTAAATATGAGATCTAATTATTTAGTCAAATTTCTAACAATTTAACAATTATTTAAACATGAATTAAAAAATATTTCACAAATGATTAAAATCAATCATTAAAAGAAAAGGTAAACAATGATGAGGCAATCATGGTAGTAATTGTAAAATAATTCACTAATCATTACCAATGATTGTAAAACCATGTTTGATGATAAAACCATGCAAAACCAATAATTTAACCATGTAAAACCACCTTTTTTTTTTTTGAAAACATGTAGAGACAAATTTCTTACAATTGTTTTTCTTCCAATCTTTATCGATTCAAAATCTACCTTAATGCACTTTATACAAATTATGAACAAGATTGAGGAAAGCATGAACAGAGGGGTAAAAAATTAACACGAATTGAAATTTTTTTTTTCAGAAACTAACGAACAAGGAAATTCACAAAAACCGATTCTTTTTCCTTCCATAAACGTTGAAAAGAAAGAATTTGATCCGCCAAACGAATTCAATTTAAGCTTATGGATAAATATTGGAGAATCAAAGTAAATCAAACCAAAACTGAAGGCCCGTGTTTACACGGTTTCCTTAAATAGAATTCGCCGCCTCATCGGGGTACAAGATGTTTTGATCGGTGTTTAATTTTCTAGATACAATCGGTTATCGGTCCATGCTGCATAGCGTTAACAGCCTACAAACTAGCTGTATCTATCTCTCAAAGAACTTTATCAAAGGAAGAAAATGAATAAAAAATCGAAGGAAGAAGTTTGATGTTGGAATGATAGCTTGTATCTCTCTTGTGTTTTTAACCAACCCAGAGGCTTTTCTATTTATACCCATAGATGAGGAGTGTGGTAATTAATTGATATTGAAGACTGATTTTCATAAATTTTGAAACTGAAGTGGAAGGCTGAAACGTTGAAACTGATTTTCATACAAACAGATGGATGAAACTGATTTTCATTCAAACGGATGAACGGATGAAAATGATCTGATTTTCATTTTCATTCAATATTTCCAACACCATTTTCATTTCGTACAAGTATACACCTTTAAGAGCTCAGATTGTAGATCCGAAAACTTCAAATTTCCCTAGTAAGTTCATGTTTTATTGGGATCGCGTCCAAAAATTTCAAGTTTCACCAGTAAATTCAATTTTAATATGAACGCGTCATTTTATTTGGTCAAACATTATTTTGATCAATATGTTTCAATGAATTTATTTCGATTCCTCGCTATTCACAATATAATGCAATATATCATGTTTAAAAGTATTATCGACAACTTTTTCTTTTCTGATTCTTTTATCTTCTATAATGATATGACTTATTGAGATATCTCAACTTTCAAAATATCAGATATTTGAACCTCTTCTGAGGTTTATAATTTATTATGTCTAGATACTCATCAAGAGTATATCCCTCCTTAATGGGAACATCTTTGCTAATTGCTCCTTTTCTTTTGAAGATTTTTATATTAGAATCGAGCATCATCATGCTTCAGGCGTACCATAAATTTATTAAATATAATATTAATTGATTTTCATCTAAGCCGTTAATTAGAGTTTGAGTATTTAAAGTTGATGTATGAGATATTGTTGATCTCTTTGGTTAGTAAATGCATTTAAATAAATTATCTTTCGAACTTCTGGTTTGAAATATCTTTTGCAAGAATTTAGATAATAATGCATTTGTACATTATTCCCAATTTCTTAGTTCTTCTCCCTAATGCTGGGAGAATTGTACAGTCAAATTGACAATCAGCAAATCACTTTATAAAATATTACCCATTAAGGCTTGAGATATTGCATAAAGGTTCAAACTACGCATTTAAAGCTTGTTTGGACCCCATTTTTGCAATAATAGATTGATGAATAATTTACGGTTAAAAATAAGGAAATTTTTTTGAATTTATATGTAATATTATTTTATTGAAAAACATTCGGTTGAAAAGAATATAGAGAAAAATACATTTTGAAAACAATGAGGATCAAATAAAGGCTTATTCTCATCATTTTTTATTTTACATCTTAGTGCATTGTGGTGGATTAATTTTGCATGTACTAGACCATCAAAATAATTAGATGAAATAATTGGACTTTGATCATAAGCCAATTGTAGCAAGAAGAACAATGATTTTGACATGATACACAATAGATTTTCCTAAACAAAAATATGAAGTCATTTGTTCTCAATTAAACTAATTGGAGGCGTTCAACAAGTAATAGTGTTAAACCGTTTTATCGACATCTCAACTAACACTTATCAAAAGATTGAGATTTAGGATCACTAGCATTAACAAGATACACTGTCTTGATTGTATAATCTGAAAATTATATTCTTAATTAAAATTTGAATAGTAATTTCGCAAATTTCAGGTTGCGAATACCATGTAATCATCTAGTATATATATATCATATCTATTAGATATAAATAATATCTTGATGGTCAACGTGGAGGATAATGGAACCCCATTTATCATCCTGGTTAATTTTCAGAAATATAAGGAATTCAATCTCTATTTTAATTAGAGATGATCAATTTTTGATAAATAGAACAAATATTACATAGGAATTCATTAAATTGAAGAATCTCCAGTTCATTGAATGTTTGAATTCTTATTTCACATCATTATTGATCAAGTGATGATCTAACTGGACATGTAAAACAATAAAATATAAGAGTTATTGAACTTCTAGTTCAAAAACAATATTTATCAACATGATCACTAAAATTTAGTATATTGCACCAATTAAGAAATACTACTACAAACTTTGTAGGTTTCATTTTTTATTTAGAGGAGAATAAATTATTAACGACAGTAAGTTTATCCTATCATATAATACAATATTGACTTTTTTGGAGTCTCAAAATAATATTGTTCATCAATATTGATATAAATAAATTATTTCTTCTTTAGAACTAATTTAATTAAAATTTCAATTCTCCACGATCAATACAGCATTTACATTAATAAAATATCTAAATTGTGATTCTTCAAAAATAACCACATTATTCTTCAAGAATATTAATAAATATAAATTTGTACTTCTTTCAGAGTAACACAATATTCTTCAAGAATATTAATTTTTATTAATTAATTCAAATAATTCTGCAATATTCTTCTGAAATATTCAAATGTTTGAATCGTACTTCTTTTTAGAATAATAATAATATCATGCTCTCCAAAAGTAATAACATATTATTGTCTAGAGTAAAGAATTATTTAAGAACTTACTTTTCAAAAGTAAAAACGTAATTTATGTTAGATTTTATATTATTATGTTATTCGACAACAAGTAAAATTTAACTAGAATATTAATGAAAATTATAATGTGCTACTTTAAAAACACGTTATATTTTACTGTTACTTCTTCAAGAGCAATATGTCAATATTCTTCTGAAATATTAAAAATTATAATTCATGCTTTTTCCAGAGCAAGTAATAGTCTTTTGAAATATTAATTATAATATTGTGCAATTTGAGGAACAATAACGAACCATAATTTCGAAACATTAGCTCTTCAAATGCCATATATTTGCTTTTTTAAGAGCAATATATCAATATTATTTTGTAATATTGAAAATTATAATATGTGTTTTTATCTAAAAATTGATCAATATTCTTCTAGAGTATTGAAATTGTAATATCACACTCTACTGGAGCGATTAATAGTCTTTTAGAATATTAAGAATGTTGTACTACTTTAGGAGATAATATTTAATCAATTTATACACATTTTTTTTTTCATGCAAAGATAAAAATCTACTATAAAGATAATGTTTGCTTTAATTTAATATGCAATTTGAACTACTATAAAGCACTACTTTTAACAACTGAAGTGAATAATGAAATGTAAAGAAAGGAATATGCATCCCATCATGCAATTAAATTTTAATGGAGGAAAGAAATTATTATGTTACGAGATAGACATGAAATTCCGTCATAGTATTCAAATCAACAGCAGATATAGGGTAGTTTCAAAATTGAGTGCAAAACATGGGATATTTTAATTGAGTGTAGAATTGAGAATTTGGGTGTAGAGACGTGTAATATTAAAAAAAATCACAATGTTGATCGCTAAATTTTAGAGAAATTAGTAATTAGATAAAAGAATTCGTGCTAATAACGTGTTATAAATTAGAGAGAGAGAAAAAAACAAATTTCTTTTCAGAGAAAAAATTATAGAAAAGCTTTTTAGACAAGTATGTAATGCACATAGAGGAGTTAAAATGACAAGTGTAAATTCATCAATGGCCATCCAATTTCATACTTAGTGTAACATTAGCCACCTAATTTAATTTTGTTTTACCATGATCACCCAATTTCACACTTAATTTCAGTGAAATCACCCAGTTACTCTATTTGACACAAATAAACCGAATGGTTAATGTGACACTAAGTATTGAATTGGATGATTATGGTGAAATAAAATCAAATTGGGTAGCAATTGGTGGATTTAACCCTAAAGAAATGAGCATTCATCTTGGGCATGGAGAAAATCCACGGTATGTGCCCAGGTGACGTCCCTTTCAAGATTGGGTCTGGGTGCTCAAAAAATAAATTTTGAATTTGCAGATTTATGTTAGATTTCGCCATTGTTTGGCTACTATTAAAATTTAATATATTTTTTTCCTTTTTTTAAATCACACATTCTCTAATAAAATAATATTATATGTAAATCAAAAAAAAATTCCTTATTTTTTAACTATATATTCTCTCAAAAATTACTATTCCACAATACATTATTTTCAAAATCTCATTAAAACTGGGGCCAAACAATCATTTATGGATATTTGTTATTTAATTATGTAAACCATAGCAAAGCGTAGAAAATTTCTCAACATGGTAGAAAAATGATAAGTTGGAGCAAAATATTTTTACTTCCTTGTAAATTCAAATTACTACGAGACATTTAAATAATTAAGTAAATTATGTTTATGCTTAATTTTAATTACACATTTTTTCGCATTCTCAACTTTCAACATTATATCAATTTTTTTTTAATTACAATCTACTAAAAGATTTATTTTTATATAAACCAAATAGGGGTTTAACTAAATGTCCCCTTACCCTAGATATTTATCGGGCAATTAGCAAAAAAATATCCCTAACGTTTGTACTCATTGCGAAAACAGTCCATATCATTTCAAATTTGACATTTATACCTCATTTCAAAACTTCGTGTGGAGTTGATCCTTTCCTTTATGTTCCGTTAAATCATTCCGTGGAATATGTTAATTGAAACAAAAAATCATTAACATTTGCCTTCATTGCGTAAATAATTATTATCATTTCAATTTTGACATTTGGAAACTCAAATCGACCTTTCGATAAATGCATTTTATATACTTATTTAGGCCTCAAAACATGAAAAACGTTGGTAAATATATCAAAATGTGACTTAATTCTATATAACTTATGTTTTGTAGGATGAAATTGATGAGTGTGGCAGAATTTAGGAGAAACAAGCAAAAAATGACTAAAATAGAAGAAAATTAAAGTTTATGAACCAAAATACAAATAGACAAAAGATGATCCGAAAGAATAAACCAAGAGTCAAAGACAAATTGAGAGAAAGAATGGAGTATTGGGAGAAGAAGAAGTGACAAAAAAGATCGTGAAAAGAGAGTTCGAGGACCAAAATGTAAATAATGAAATTTTATTTGAACTATACCATAGCATAGTTCTTTGAGCCATGCGGATGCATGGATTGGTTTAGGGAATTCAAGGTTGAAATTGGTTGAACTATACTATAGCATGTAATTGTACTATATTATAGTATAGTACATTTTCTAAGGAAAATTTCTTATTTCCTTATTTGAATAAAACTCTTATAGAAACAACGTTGAGAACGTTTTTTTAAGACCTAGGGCCATCCATAATGAAGGAGGGATGCATTCTAAGATATTTTGGAGTATAGAATGATGCAAGAATATGAAGATCGATTCCAAATCTCAAAAATTAAATTCAAGATTTATTTTGGTGATGTCAATTTTTCAATATTTCTGTTGTTTTCTTCTTCATAATATGTTAGGCTATATTTATTTTGTGGTAGGAGAAGGATGAACCTTGTCATGTGGGTTTTTAATAATTAGTTTTACATGTTTGATATTGACAATACGTTTTGGATTTTTAAATGATTTATTTGATTATCTTTTCTTTACAGTTATTGTGTACGGTAATTGTATAAATTTGATGATCTATTTTATGCATTTAAAAAAGGAAAATAAGTCTGAGATAATGTAAATCGTCATAGGGTCTAATAGGGAATGTAAATATACCTCTATATTCTATATGAATCTTTAAGTGTTCATAAAAATTCATGTATTCTTGTATCTTCGCATCCATCATAGAAATATAATCAGGCCATATATAAGAATCGATTTAACATTACTCGAAAGAGATTGTTAAATAAAATAGGAACATTGACTCATCAAAATTCAATTATATTGTCAAAGTATAAAACTAAGGTTAAAAATGATTATTATATGTAAATTCGGAATCTTAGTGCATTTGCTTTGCATTTAGCATAACTTGCATTTAGTTTGGTTAATTTACTCATAATTTTCATAAGTAAATTATTTTAGTCATAATTTTGTCATAAGCAAACATATTACATTATTCATGTTTCTATTAAGATCGCGATACTTGGACTCAAATCCACTTTATTATTTTGTAACGAACCGTACACTTGCGATGATTTTAATTCAAAAGATATTTTCGTGAACACCTTTCTTTGCACAAAAGGCTCTTACCTTCCATTTTTTCATTAAATCATTGTAAAATGACTAATATATCATCCTCTTTAAATAATCAAATAGAAAAGAAGGAAATAATATAAAAAATTGCATCTAGAGTATCAAATTTTTTTTTTTTAAATGTAAACGAGTCTCACGTGAAATAATTTAAATATTCAAACAGAAAAATATTGTATCTTCTCAATTAATTCACCAACCCTTACGCTCATCAAATACCCTCCACCCCACCAAAATAATTAAAAGTATGAAAAAAGTAAGAAAACAATTAAAAATACAAAGAAAAATTGTGCTTCTACTCATCAAACTTCACACCTTGCCATCGAACACCACCACCGCCACCTCCACTGCCCATTCTCTCTATTCGACTGTGGCATCATCCAAGAATTTAGCTATTTTCTGTAATCAAGTTTTGTGATCCAATATTTTTTTTTTATTTTTCGGGAAATAACAAGAGTTCTTTAATGGTATTTTCAGCAAATTCTTGTTTTTATCTTTTTGTTACTGATTACATATACATATGTACTCATTACACCAGCTTTTGAATTTTGTTCAGATTTTGTTAAAGATAAATATATATGAGGCAAAAGAAATTTGGATGAGAAAGAAACATCATTTTTTTTTCCCTATTTTTAATTCTTTTTTTACTTTTGTTATACTTTTAATGCTCTTTTTAATTATTTTGATGGTGGTGGTGGAGGATAAGGATAGGCACAGGGGTAGGCTCTTTTATTAGAATATCTTAAATTATTTTACTTGAGACTATTTTGTTTTTTTAAAAAATTTTGAAACTCTAGATACGAAAGTTTTATATTATTTCTTTCTTTTTTATTTGTTTATTTAAATGGTTTGGTAAATTAATTATTTTACAATGCTTTAATTAAAAAAATTGACAATTTGCCAAAAAAGGTCAATTTGAGTGCCAAAATATCAAAATTGAAACCACAAGTACAATTTGTGCAATGAAGGCAAATGATAGAGACTTTTTACGCTAATTATCTATATTTCAAGGAAGGATTAATTAACTAAACATGACAGAAATGACCAACTCCGTTAGAAAATTTTGAAATGAGGGTGTAAATGATAAGTCTGAAACGATGAGGACTATTTCTGAATGATTACAAGCGATAGGGATTTTTTTGCTAATTACCAATATTTATTTAGTTTTATATTATTTGAATCATGCTATATGCACAACATTGGTTGACAATGCCATATTTAATATCATCATATTCATCTATTTTAAAAAACTATTTTCTACATCACAGGCTTCGATTTTGACAACATGGTTGTCAATCATTGTTGTCAACTAATGTTGTACACTTAGATTTGTTCATATCATTTATATAACTTTGACATTGTTCGATATTGACATGAAATGACTTTGTTTGGGATAAATTAAAAATAATTTTATGGGAAAACGTGTTTAGGAATAATATTTTTAGAGAATGTATCGTTAGAAAATAAGAAAAATTCTTTGGTTTACGTGTAATACTATTTTATTAGAAAATGTGAAATTGAAAATAAGAAAAAGAAAAATACATTTTTTTTTAAATAATGCAGTCAAAACAATGGAATAAATAATTATATATAGTGTTCTAAAAAATGCGCATAGGCTGCAACGCCTAAGCGCAAAGCGTGGGCAAAATGCTTTGTTTGGACAGTAAGCATGAATATAATGGTCAACTACTAAGTTGACCGCTTAATGCACGCTTAAGTGTGCTTTATTAATTTTTTTTTCTATTCTTTCCTTTTTTTTAACCTTTTTTTTGACTTTATTTTCAAAATTTCAAATGATTTTATTTCTACAAAAGCCAAAAATGACTTTATCCGATAAAAAAAAAAGTAAGATTTAAGTTACAGTGCTATCTCTATTATGCAATTATAATTTGAAACTTATCGTTTTGTTGAAAACTCCGAAAGTATGTATTGAGTTCCTATAAATCAGTTAAGTATGAAAAAATTCAAAATAGTCTGGTTTTTGCATTTCGAACATTTAAAAATTGTATAATTGACTAATTGTTGTAATTATTAAGTAAATAGAGTATTTTATAATTTTAGATGTTTGATATGTATTATCTTAATTATTAAATGGTTTTTAGAATAATTAAATATTTAAAATAATAATAATAAGGGAAAATTGAAGCATCGGTTCTTAACCTTTTCAATTTTTGCAAATTTAACCTAATATTCAGTTTGTATCAACGAACGTCCCTATCCTTTCAAAAATATGCAGTTGGGGTCCAAACGGATTAAACCATTCATTTGACCGTTAATTGACCAAAAAATTGATTTTGACCAAATTTGATAAGGACAAAATGGTGACTCTACAAATTTAACATAAAATAATTTAAAAAGGAAAAAAAAAATCTACCCGCCTACCTTATCCCGCCCCATCCCCACTTTTACTAGAAATTTAGGCCATGTTCTCTTTGTCGTTTTCAAGCCGTTTTCTGTTTTTAGTTTTTGAAAATAGTGAAAACGCGTTCTCTTTTCCATTTTCAAAAACGCGTTTCTGAAAATGGAAAAAAAAATAACACTGAAAATGGAAAATGGGTAAAACCACATTTGAAAATTTTCTGGCCAAAACAAGGGAACTAGCCAAAACACGGGAAATGGCGTTTTCCAATTCTCTCTCACACCACTCTCTGGCTCTCGTTTCTCATTCCTTTCTCTCTCTGCCATCTCCGACTCTCCCATAACTAAGACAAACTATTCAATCAAATTCGTCTCCCTCAAACCCACAATCCAAATCGAAGGCTTGCTTACGGGATCTTCAAATCAAGGTATTGAGATTGTTCTTCTCAAATCGAAGGCTTCTCTGCGGTCGTTTCAAGCAAGGTTACGAATCTTCAAATCAAGGTTTTGAATCTTTTCTTGTGATAATATTTGGTTATTTGCTTGCTATTATATATCATATTTGTTGGGTAATGTTTGGCCTCTGTTCTTCAATTTGTTGGGTATATGTATGGGTACCGTTTCTTGGCTATTATTGATGTTTGGAGGGTCTCTGTTTGGTGGTCGAAGCAGAATTGTAGGTTGTGTTCTTGATGTTAAACGGACTGGTAGAATTTAGGAGATTTGTCAATTTGGGGGAAATTATGAAAATTTAGGAGATTTATCAATTTGGGGAAAGTTATGAAAATTGTTATACATGAAATACAAATAATGAAGTTCATCCAGATTTGTGTTATGAAACTATAC
>OU503046.1:10598270-10625858 GCA_912172775.2 Fraxinus pennsylvanica | reverse complement strand
TTTTTTTTTTCAAATTGACTCTTCTTTTCTTGTTATTAAATTTAAGCGATAACATTTACTTACATTTTGCACAAACTAAATACAATTTCACTTATTAATAATTTGCTATTTACTGTTTGTATTTATATTAAAATAAGTTGAAATTTAAGTTAGATTTGCTTATAAATTAATTATATCTTTTCAACACATACATGAAAATCAAAATTCATTTTGGGGGCATTGCCCCCGAGCCTCCACGATCCCCGCGACCTGACCGGGCAGGTCGATCCCGACCTTTTGGGTGCCCTCGACTCCTGCGACTTGAATGGGCAGGTCGATCCCCGTTTCAGAGTGGCAAACCATTTACATAATAACAATAAACAAATAAAAAAATAATGAAAAAATATATTATCTCCAAACTAATAGCTTTCTACTAAATTTGAAGTTTGCTCAATAAGGTTGTATTCTGATGACCGGCAAAACTTTAGCAATAAAACTTGCCAAAGTTTCTCTTGGTGTAATATCTCCTACATATTGTTGGGTATATATATGGAAAGCATATGTATTCCGACTTTAAATTCTAGAGAAGCATAAATACATGGAAGCTACACAAACTCACCAACTTATGGAAAATATAAACAAAATAACCACAACATATGGAAAGCATAAATAGATTTCGACGACAGTGAGGGAGAGGGTGGGCAGTAATATTTAATGTATGCACAAATAGATTCCAGCAATAACGAGGGCAAAGGCGAAGAACAACAATAGGAAAAGCCCAAAATGGATCAGAAATAGACGAATGAAAGAGAATATGTGGCAAAATGGGAAAGAGTGGGCGGTTTAGGGTTTAATAGGGGTGGGTGTGGGATTAAAGTCTCGTCAACAGCGGGTACATGATCTCTTACTCACAATGGACATGAGATCAGTTCTAGAAATATAGAACACTAAAAAAAATGGGTACATGTGATTGAGATTTATCTGAATATTTTTTAATACTTTTAAATGTATTAGGTTTTGATACTAATCTATAATATTATAAATATCACATCAAATGAGAATTATTTTTGGACGATTTTAACCTTACTACAATTCAATTATTTCACTAATACTTTATTTTTTGTTTTTCAACATGTAATAAATATTAAAAAATCATAGTTGAATTTCTTGTTATTAATTCTCAATTAATTAACGTTCACGTTAAACTAAATTCAATGAATTTTGACTTAATGAATCTAAATCTACATGAATCTAGAGTTATTATAGATGCATTTATTTCTATTTATGTATCTAGAAATTTTAATGAGTGTTTAAATTCATATATTTACAATCAATTATTATGTACCAAATGTCCTACTATATAAAAAATGGCAGTTTTTGGTTACTGTAGATGCAACACTAATCCAACGAGATATTGTTCATTTTCCTAGTTTTCAGTCCTCCAGTTTTATACGTCATTTTTTCTCCAATCTACTATAAAACCTTTGAATAGTTAGGTATTTATTCATGCATTATTTTTTTATTTTCGTCCACATATTTAGAATCACTACAATATAACAAAAAGAAAATGATTGTTCACAGGTGAGATGAGAGATTATTGAATATGAACAGGCAAAAACTAATATGATGAATTGAAAGATCTTAATTGTTAGCACTCTTATAATTTAAAAAAAAAAATCTACGTACTGCGCGGAGATACGATGTCTCCGTATGCAAAGACCATGTCTCTGTGTGCCTCCGCGGAGATAGTCGTGGACAATTTTTTTCTTTTTTTTAACTCTCGATTGTTTTTTTTTTTTTTTCAAATTGACTCTTATTTTCTTGTTATTAAATTTAAGCGACAACATTTGCTTACATTTTGTACAAACTAAATACAATTTCACTTATTAATAATTTGCTATATATTGTTTGTATTTATATTAAAATAAGTTAAAATTTAAGTTAGATTTGCTTATAAATTAATTATATCTTTTCAACACATACATGAAAATCAAAATTCATTTTGGGGGCATTGCCCTCGAGCCTCCACGATCCACGCGACCTGACCAAGCAGGTCGATCCCGGCCTTTTGGGTGCCCTCGACTCCTGTGACTTGAATGGGCAGGTCGATCCCCGTTTCAAAGAAAACTATTTGCATAATAACAATAAACAAATAAAAAAATAATGAAAAAATATATTATCTCCAAACTAATAGTTTTTTGCTAAATTTGAAGTGTTCTCAACAATGTAGTATTCCGATGGGCCCCGGTAAAATTTAGCAATAAAACTTGACAAAGTTTTATTCCAAAGTTAGTGATTATGCAGGTACTCGAATTATTTTTTCCTCCGTTTTATTAGCTTTAAGATTGTGTCAACATATGGAAAGAATTGTGCATAGTCATTGGAATACTGATGTTTGATTCTAAGATTTGTATTACATGAATTCATTTTTCAGACGGGTATATTTAATAATGAAAAAAATGTTATTTGTATTGTCATTGTTTTGAAAAACTCTAACATAACTTACTCTTCTATTCCTTAATGTTACACTTTTTGAATGATCTTCCGACACTAAGTCATTAACATTTTGTGATACAAAATCCCATCAAGATATGAATACTGTAGTTCGTAAAGTTTACTCATCGTAATAAATTTCTTTACATACTTAATATATTTAATTTACATTTATTTATTCTATTAGAATCTTGACTTGAAGTTAAAACTGTTGAGACGGCTTATCAAGGACGGCTGCACCCTTGTTTCAGACGAATATACAATTCTAGATTTCGACTTTGAAAACGAGTGTATTCGCTAGATGATGTTGCAAAGAAGCATAAAAGAAGGAAGTACAAATACGCATTCACTTGTGCAAATAATAGGTGGATATTTAAACTATTTACCTTTTACTATAATAATTCATTTTTTGTTTACTTTAATTTTATATTTATGATACTAATTTAATCAAATGTAAAGCCTTTTTCTTCAGGCCAACCTGTACAATTTTTTTGCTCAAATATATAGAATGCTTCATTTTTGGATATCCAATAGAATCAGTTTCTCGAGACAAAATGACTATATATAGACGAAACATTACGATAGACATTTGCTATAATGAATACTTTCTACTTTCTCGTTGATCCTGCTATTAATGGATAACCATATTTGTGCAAAAAATTGTTGAAAATATCTGTTACACTCATTTGATTCATACTAAAGAACATAGTTAAAGAGAGCCCCACAGTATAGTTACAAACAGGAAGGTAACATATGAAATTAATTGTCCTTCGTGCTCACATGTCAAATGTCCACCTTTGGAATAGCTTTACGAACATATATATAATTAAAACTATTAGAGTTTGTAAAACTTTTCCTATTTCTTGCGACAACTGTAATTCACTTTTTTAATGTTTATATTTTTGCTGTTTGATTGGCTCTCTGTGATATGGGTGAAAGTTTTAACATTTCGCTTGAAGTCTCCAATGATATTCACATGATAACTATGGTGAGTCTCTAATGGCTTCATCGCTTTATTAAAAGCATGTTTAGCTAAGGTTCAAAAAGTTTTTTTTGAGATATGCTATTTTTTCTAACCTATCGTTCAAAAAGTTAATAATTTACTTATAGTTAAGCTTTTTAAGTTTAGCAAAAGAAGTTGTTAACAACTTTTTATTAATGAAAGCTTCCAAAACTATTTATTTTATTTATATTTTACATGTTTGTTGTTTAAATTCTAACTTAGTTATAAGTTGATATTCTTACTTTGTAGCCATATGACCATCAATCATATGGGCGTTCTCATTATAGAAAAGGAGTGGTTTTCAGTTATAGGCTAAAACTGTTGCTTAATCTGTTGAATTAATATTTAAGCGCAAGACGATTGATTTTGTAGATACCAAAAAAGTGGAACATAGTCTGAAATATTCGATGAATTTGCTAAAAATGTACTTTCTTATAAGGTTTTCCTTTTTATTTTAATGGTGTGTATAGTTTCTAATCTGATTTACTTATATGGGTTGAAAATTCATTTGATAAGATGTATACAGAGTTGGCTATTGTAGCATAAATTAAACTGCCTGAGGTACAAAATGTGATGGAGAATGCTAACGTGTGTTAATTATTATTTTTAATGCGCTAAAGCTTATTTTAATATTTAACTGTATAATTTTTCATCTTTGCTACTCTTTTATTCCTTTTTTCATGTACTAATGTTAGGGAATTGGATTTTATTGAGATCCATATTTCTCTTTTATTTAAATGTTGTTTGGTGTTTACAGTAGATTTAATCAAAGTTTTTTACTCCTGTAAACCTGCAATTTTTATGTATGTCAACATTTCTATTATCATCTAATACACGTAATGTTTTCAATTTTATTTTGGTGAGTTTCTCTGTATAGTAATATCAACTTTTGAAATAATCACTTTATTAGATGGAGCACTAGCGAAACAATAATATATTCACAAGACTCTTCAATAATCCAATAAATCTTAAACTATTTTTTTAATATCTACAATTTCTACACTAATAAAAATACAACAAATACAAAATTCGTGCAACGCACGTGTCAATGACTAGTAGAATAAAAGGTTGCTCATTTGTAGTATTTCATCATAAAAAAATAAAAAAAAAATTGAATCATAGAAATTGAGTTTTGAGAGTACAATTTTTTTTTCTTTTAAATTTCTATCCTAAATTTTATTTTCTTTAATTCTTTTGAGATTCGTCAAATCCTCTTAACAAATTAGTATCAAATATTAATTTTATAGTACTTATTGAGTATCTCAAAATAATGTACAATGCACGCTCAACTCAGACTAGTATGATAAAAAGTAAGTTAAACAGGCGCTCTAATCCAATTTAACTTAAAATAAGGCATTTGAGGCTCTAAAAAATTGTACATGTGACTATAAGAGCTTGACCTAGCATTGGATTGAGCTATATTATGAACAATTAGATATGACATCGTTGTTCCATGTTTAAATCAGCGGACGCCAAGACAAAATATAAGCATGGGATGCAAAGTAAATAATTCCACTATTTGGATTTCATTTTACTTTGTTGAAATATACTTTTCAAGAAATTAGTGATTAAAATTAATGTTTACTACAAAAGTGTAACTGAACAATGAAATGTTGTTTGTATTTATAATGATTGATAGTGGAGTCTTAGAAGGATTAGCATACTCAAGCATTGTGATGATGTAATGGATTAGGAAGTGGGAATATAATTCGTACCTTTGAAGCATAGCACCAGCTTTGATAATGGAATCCAAATAAGATCACGTTGTTAGGGAGGTAAAGCCTTTTTGTCTAGCTCGTGATTGAAGTTACGCCTTAGAGCTTATCAACGGGCTAACGATAAGGCTCCTCGAGGCAAAGAAGTCAAACTACGAAAGTCTCGTAGGAGATTTGTGAGGTGACGTTGAGGTTGAGGGCTCGACTTGAGATTATTGGGTGTCACCCATAGGACCAAGGGCATAACACGATCGATATTGAGGTACAACCCCTAACACTAGGTGATGGGCTCGAGATAAATGTGACATTTTTGGTGAGGAAGTCTTGATGGAGACCTCAGTTTAGAGAGTACACGAGGTCGGGCCACTTTTCACCCTATATGTGATGAAAATCTCATGTGTAAAGAGCTCAAAGTCGAGTTCAAGGTGACCCATTTTGATCTTATTGATACTCTTTAAGTCTCCATTAAAATTATAATCTATTTTTCTCTATTCTTATTAACCACACATTCATCAATAAAATAATATTACACGTAAATTTAAAACATTTTCTTTTTTTTTAACCTCACATTTTTTATTTTAAAAAAAATACTATTCCAAAAATTATAATTGCAAATAATGGGGGCTAAAAGAGGAAAAAAATTGGCAAATGATTAGTTTAACTTCTAAAAATTCTTGAGCATTATGAATTCTTTTCTTGACTTCAAATACAATACAATATAATTATGGTGATATTATTACAAGAGAATATCAATTCCTTTAAATATTTCAATAATCTCGTGATTTTATGATATTCTTCATATTTTCTATGATTATTTTCATAATAATCTAATTTATCCATCTGAAAAGAGTAAAAATTTCCCTCTTTCCTTTTTCTCTTGGGATGCTTGAATATTAAAAGGACCAAAACTTCTTTTAATTTACGTTGTGGGTAAGAATAACACCAAAATTCGATTCTAGAGTTGTTCTACCTACTAAAAATAGACCGATTGTTTGAAAGTCAAAAAGTCCATAAACGACTCTATTGTAACAATCGTCCGCGTACATTATCATTTACATCATTCTTTACATTTTACCACGTGATAATACACTATTGAATAATTTTAAAAATTAAACAATTTTTTTTTTCAATCATTTTTTAACAACACATAAAATGTCAATGATAATGTATAGTTGGAGTGTACATCGAGCATTTTTGCTTTTGTAAGTTTGGCTCAATCAACGATAAAAGTACAAGTCAAAATATTTTATTAGTATTGAACAACGTCAACTAAAATCTTAAATAAGTAAAAAAAAGGTATACTTATTTATTTAATATGTATCTTCAACGCTATTTATCACCTCGTTAAAATCATATGGCATTAAAGAATGAATACAATTATTTACTTAAATATTATCATAGTTATCAGATCCGAACCAAGACCAAAAAATCATCGGGTCAACAGTTCAACCGGTGGATTGTTATTAGTTCTTAATTTTACTTAAAAATATTTTTTAGACCAAACTAATATAGATGCATACACACACACACACGAGATTGATCTCACAAGCATCGGTGCTTAATTTTATGATAAGAAAGTCACTTGAGTCACCCAAAGCACTTGGGGTTCAAATCTCTCCCTATGCAAATTTGATATAGAATTTTATTATGGACCAATTTTATAAAATCGGTTTACATTGAACCGATTCCAATTCAACTAAGCACGATCGGTTTAGTTCAATTGTGAACAGATTTAGGTGGTTATTGACTGGTTCCATGGTGACTGGACCAAATGATGCCATAGTCCGGTTCATTGGATCGGCATGAACGGTCCGATCCAACCCAATTTTAGTAGGTATATGGATATATAATTTTAAAAAATCATAACGTGGATAGTGGTGTATTAAATATAAAAATTATTATGTTTATTAATATAATTATTAAGTTCACATGGTTTTATATAAGAGGAAAGTTGTTACACATTATTGTAAAGACTTTTTATTAGTGTATCCTTACCTAACACCAACAAACAAAGACCTTTTCCTCGGTAGGTATGTATATCACGAAGAAATTTCTAGTTATGTAGTAACAAATTTAATTATTTTAAATATGAATCACAATTATGTCTATTGAACCATCTACAATGCTATCCCATAACACCATTTTGCACCCAAAAAAAATAAAAAAATGTTGCAAACTCTCTCCAACCTAACATCATCAGTGCAAATGAATAGTGCTAGCACCAAAAAGGGTTAATGCCCCCCTTTGCTCTTCTTTTCTATTTTGTATCAAATTTTTGTTATGGGTAATGTGATCTCTTTTTTATACAACAAAATTTAATTATTAATATTATTATTAGTATTATTATTAAACTTTAATCACTCAATCAATAATAATTAATGAATGAATTCAATATTAAAGAATCAATATTTTTGTTAACTAAACGTAATTATTTATTTAGTAATTTATGTCATAATAAAATAAATAAATAATCTTTGAAATAAATACATTGTTAAGAATGAAAAAAAGAAAGAAAGAAATAATGAAAAACTATTCATTTGGTGTAACTGTTAGGGTATTGAGTTGTAGATGATTTTCAATTTGGTGTAAATTTGTGCAAAATTATACCTCAAATTTTGGTGTAGGGTTGTGTTTAGAAAATTTGGGGATACCGATCCCAACTAATGACTCAGACCTACACGACACAAGTAATTTGAGAAAGTTTACGCATACAATTTATAGATTTTCATCTAGATTCATTCTTTGTTTGAGTTTCTTTTCTTTTTTTTTTTTCAAAGGAAATTTTATAAAAGTAATTTTTAAGAATGTGTGATTAAAAAGTACGATAAATGTTCGAATTTTATGTGTAAAATTATTTTGTTGGAGAAAAACGAGTTATAAAGAATGAAAATCAATTAGGAGTTCATTAAAGAGTCAAGCGATATCTCATGATGTATGTAAGAGACATAAATTTATAAATTTATCTAAAAGAAATAATGTTGATGATTGAACTGCTCAAATTTCAACAAATGACAAATGCAGCTGAAATTCCTTCAGTTTCCATCTAGCGGGGCCCCTCCAAAGGCAAGTTTTTCGTTCTTTCTTTGAACCGTTTAGTCCTCAAAATTGCGAGAAATTATTTGCATCCATATTATAGAAGTATGCTATTTGAATTTCACGTGTAATTCAAATTGGAATAGAAACAATTTTCATTATTCGTGGAATAGGAAGTGTTTTAAAAAATTAAAAAAATTAAAAATAAAAATTGTTTGATATAATATTAACATCAGCAATTTACATTAACAAGCAATTTGAATTTTATGTGTAAAAGATACTTCAACAACCCATCGTGTAATTTTAAATCAGCACTGCCTACATTACACATAATTCCACAACATGAACATGTAGATGTTTTAATCACGTCTCGTTTCATGCTATATGTTTCAAACCATTCATATCATCTCATGTCAGGTTAATCACAACATACACACTACACATAGATATTCATGTAGTTAAAATGTACCAACATGACAACACATTACATATAGATCCCAAATCACGGATGTTCGTTAGCTAAAAATACATACAGTATGACACGAGATATATAATTCTCACGGACATGTTATCTAATGTAATGTGAATCACAATTGAACCACTTCACACGCATGCAACCTTTATATATCCATTACGGATAAGAAGACAATTCACAATTTTTACCTTTTAGACAATGTCTTAATGGTTCAATGACTTCGTCAATTAACGTCATTACATGTGCAACTTTGTGTTCACTATACCATGTCTTGTACGTCATTTCTTTGTTGTTTACCAATTCACTGTCTTTTATTCAAATGGTATCAGAACATGGGAATTGGTTAATAGGGTAGTCAATTTACATATCCACTACTTCACTTATGTTTTATCAATCAAGATTTATGAAGTTTTTTTATTCCAAAATTTTAATTTCCCTCATCAACCAAATAACACACTTTATGATGAAAATGTTCGACCCAAATAGATCAAGAGATCATCACGACCACACTGGCCATGGCACGAAGAGATTGCAGCCAATAGATGGACACTGCCAAATTGCTTCTCAACAAGTGGTTCAAGCTTGCAATCCTGTACATGCTTCTGCACTTTTCTCTGGGCATGGTTGCTTTTCTTCGTCTCTTTTGCAAACCATTAGCATCCAAAAACACAAGCAAACAAAATCATGAACAAGCATCGGAGATTAAATTTTGTTAAAAACTACGAGACATAGCAGACTAAACATCATACACATACCGTTGTTTTTTTCTTTAAGGTTACAAGTTATCCTCATAGTGAATAGCATTTTGTAATTTAACGATTTCAACTAATATAAACTATGAATGCTATTGTCCACATGAAATTGTCTCTTACTTTGATACATTATGATGTAGATCAAACACATAATTTATATCACGTACATATTGACGAATGTTGTGATGGACTCAATTATCAGATTCATTGTAAATTTCATCATAACGCAGTACGTGAAATTACCTTAAGTTTGAAAAAAATCGTTAGAAAAGAAATTCGAGTTTGAAAAAGTATCAATTCCATGGTAGGAATCGATGAAATATGATAGACGAAACTTGAAGATGATGATCAATCCCAAATAAAATTATATCACAAGTGATATGGCAACCCTTTTTTCTTGATTTTTTGAAATCAATTTGATGGGAGACACATTTAATACAAGCTAAATGTATTCACTCATTTAAATTTCAGTTAAAAAAGGGGTTGAGGAGTAATTTTAGGAACTAGTATTTATAAATATATTTTACATATTATATAGTATATTAGGTGTATATATCATATTGTAGTAGTTTTGGATATTTTACTTTCTATAGGGTATATACAATTTTTTTTCCGAAAAATAAATGAATAACTCAGTGCAGGCATGTGCCTGCACTGGTCTGTAATGGGCTCCGCACCTGGTCTCGAACATTAAAAAAATTATTATAACGCTTCGACAATTTTTTTCACAACATCCTATGAAGTATTCATAAATTACCGATTATTGTTGGGCCTCAAATCAAAAATCCTAGCTTCGCTACTTAACATAGTCATTTTTAGTAGTGTATGCTATTAATAATAATTTCTTAAATCATGAATTGCAGTTATTTGTAAATGTCCTATCTTATTTTCTTTTATAAAAATTTTGTAGTTCTATATACTGGTTCATTGGTGTTCTAAAAGGCGGGCGAGGCCCAGCGT
Organism: Fraxinus pennsylvanica; assembly: GCA_912172775.2. Taxonomy (NCBI): domain Eukaryota; kingdom Viridiplantae; phylum Streptophyta; class Magnoliopsida; order Lamiales; family Oleaceae; genus Fraxinus; species Fraxinus pennsylvanica. Next base: position 10,615,448 of record OU503046.1, on the reverse strand, counting down.
GTGAGACTTAAAAGAAAAAACTTTATATATGGGAAAAATATGATAAATTTTATTTTTAATCACCTAATTCGAGTCTAGAGCCAAAAGGCCAATGCCTTTTTTTTTTCCTAATTTTTAATTATTTTAAGAGTTAAAATAAACTAATTAATAAAAGGAATAATTATCAATAATCTTGTTAAAATAATTATCAATGATTTTAAACTAATTAAAATAATATTAAGAATAAGAAAAAAAAAAAAAAAACCTGATTACATTGCTTTAAAGCGGGTTACTTCAACAAGCAGTACGAGATTGTCCTTCGTAGCATTATCCTGAGCGTTACCGTAGACAATAATATTTTGCCATGCATAGGTTAAGTCCGGATCCTTGATAACTTGCGCACATGGTGCACTGTTTTCGTCCGCTATCACCTCCATAATCAGTCTTTGCACTGTTCTTACTTTCTCTTTCTAACGCTCTAAAAGTCTTCGCGTTTACTCTTTCTTTCTCTGTAAGCTTCCATTATTGATCCTGTCTCTTGCAGTGTAACAATACGATATGGATAGTCAAGATAACAAGAATTCCACTGCTTCTACAGGTTCGCATCTCTTTCTTCTTTCAAGAAACTAAGTTTTGGAATTATTGTCTGCTGAAATTTTGCGATTTTTCAGTCTTTTCTTCAAAGATATTTAGTAGGTTTTGCTTTTCTTGCTTGGATTTTGATGGATTTTTCTTGGTCTGTTCATCTCCCCTCTATCCCTCTCTCTCACACACACGCAGAGAAACACATTGACTGACCCCTTAATAAATGTTTGTACGCAGGAAATGATGAATGTTTACAACCTTCTGTTTAGTCCATTGATTGTGTGTAAAGTGATTGCAGTGAAATCATTTTATACTCTATGCTCTAATAGAACTCACGCACAAACGTACAGGGAAATGAGCTCTCTGTAACTAGTTTGTTTCTCGTATATGGTGTTGTTATAAGAACTTTTGACTTTTCAATTTGTAATTTTTATTTTCTGGGTCTATTCGAATTCCCAATTTTTGTTTCCAGTTAATGGTTTTCTTTTTTCTCTTTGGTTCTTGAAGGGCATGAGATTCATGGGGTTCACCCATGTCACAGATGTGGTTGGCCTTTTCCAAATCCAAACCCAAGTGCTAGACACAGAAGATCCCACAAGAAGGTTTGTGGAAAAATTGAAGGCTATAAACTGATTGAATCAGAAAATGCCCATTTGGCTGTTTCAGATGAGGAGCATTCCTCCGATGAGGATCATCAAACCCCCAGTGAGATTTCTGGAGTTTTTATTTATATTCTGCATTTGTTTGATTCCGTTTCTTAAATTAAAAATGTGGGATTTTTGTTGATGTGCTGTTTGTTTGTAAAGGTCCCAAGGTTGGGAAGAAAAATATCAAGGAATTTGATAGTAGTGGTGGAGTTGGTGAAAAATTGAACAGATCAGAATATGAAGTGTTTGCAGATGCAGTCACCGAATTTTCAGATAGTGGAGTTAGTCCCAGATTGGATGAGCATTTGGAGAGTGTTTCTAATAAGAGTGTGGAAAAAGGCGTGGTGGATGTTCTTAATAGGAACCAACTACTGAAGTCTGATGAAACTGCCAGTAAGCATTTGATTATTTGGTTGTAGCATCCACTTCCGTTTAATTAACTACTGATTACTAGCATTATAATTTTAATTTCTAGTTAATTGCCATTTTTTTTTGCCATGATGGGAAATTTACTAGAGGATTATAGAAAGGAAATTAGAAATCATGCGTATCAATCATATAAACTGTAGGTGCTTAAATTAAATGAATCTGCATATGGAAATCTCTCATTCAGCATCCAAGTTTACTTGTACTCCTCTATGCCTTGAAGGAACTTGAGTCCCTCTCGCCTCTTGGGACGTGTCTTTGTCTAGATCCATTTTCTATGGCACCGTTTAAAGGCTATGTTATTGCATTACCTAAAGGTAATGGGTTTCAGGAAACCAAGGAGACTCGATTGAAACAATAAATTTCAATTTTACATACATTTGAATGAACAATTATATGTGCATTCTTGTTTTTCTCTGAACTATGATTAAAAAGGAATGATGACTATTCACTGTTCCTCATTGTGTTCGATTAAACTGACTAAGATAATAAATCGCGAGACATTGATGACATGATTGACTATTGTTGGGCACTGGGCCTTTGTTCACTTCATCTAGGAAGTGGATGAGGACATTGTGCAATATGAATGATGCATATAAATGCACTTGAAATTTAAACAGGTTTGTAACTCTATATAGTTGCGGCTCAACTTTTCATATTAGTTCAAACCTTGAAATTACATGTTGATAGATTTGATGATTGTGAAAGAAAATGTGTTATATGGCTTAATTGAGATAAAATTTTGTGTTTTGCTTGAGGTAGTTCTTGGTTATTCTTCATCTCTCCTCTTTTGTCAATCTTCCTGAAGACTTCTTAAATTTATCAAATTGTGTATACAAATGACAGCTGTCTTAAACATAGTGGTGTTCTTCATTGAGCATAATTTATTCATGTGAATTCCTTTAATATCAAGTCCACTCCCGTGAGTGCAGAGACGACTGAACAACTGAATGACCCCGCAAGCAGCAGCCAAACGTGCAAACTGGAATATGTGGTGGACCATTTGGAGAGTACTATTACACCAAGTGACACTACATCTGAATCAGTTTCTGTTGGACTCACTAACGGTCTACAGTCTGGCTCTCAGATTCCTATCAAATCTGAGATTCAGACTGATATAATCACTGATAATATAAATGAAGATGGTGAAAGGAAAATGCAGCAAGAGCCAGTGAGTGCTAGAGAGTTTGTAGATGCCAAAGGGGAAAAAGGTGAGGCGTATCTGAAAAGCTCTGAGTCTGTGGCCTTAGACTCTGTCAAAGGAAAAACTTCAGATCTTAATGTAATAGTAGTCAATAGGGAGGAAAAACTTTGTGATAAATTGTATCCTGCTGAAGTGGTCAAGCATGAAGTTAATACTCAAAATGAAAGACCTGAAAACATGGATTCTTTTGTTGAGGTAGAAAAGGATGCTGATTCTGCCACAGATAGAAATGGTGAAAGTGACCACAATTTGATTGAGGTATGTAAGTCAGAGAATGAGCAGGAACAGATGCATTTTCTATCTGCAAATTTACCAGGAGTAGATAACCCTGAAGTCATAATTGAAGATTTCAAAGATCATAAATATATTCAGTCTAAGCTTCCTCTGGACCTGAGCTCTGCTGAAATAAGAAGACCCATGGAAGCTATTGATGAAGGTAATATTGCGGAGGAGTGTTTAAGTGCCCATTCAGTTAAGCCAGTTAGAAGCATTGCTAGCTCTTCTGTAGCTTTGGGTGCTTCCAGTGCTGTGGAAGATAATCTTAAAGTGGAAGCTGACACATCCACATTGACTGGAACAAGCGGGAGTGTTGAAACTTGTAGCTTAGAAGTCCGAGAAGTTACCTCTGGGGCAGAGATCCAACCAAACTCCAATACCCAAGGATTGAAGTCTCATTCGGTTGACTTGTCAAAGAATGCTCTTTCTGAGTATTCTCCAGTTAAAGGCTCTGATATCATATCTAATGTTTCTTCTACTGATGAAGAAGTCAAGCAAAAATACAATGTGCATGGAGATGAGAATGCTAAAAATTGTGACACAGTTAAGAGTGACAAGAGTGTTACTGCTGGAAATGAAAGGGGCGACGGGGACTCTGAGGACATATTATGTGTCCAATCAAAATCAACACCCGATCATGCAGACAAGTCTTTTTCACCTAAAGATGATCAAACTAACAATGCTCTTGTAGAAGACATCAACCATTGTGATGAAAAGTCCAGCAGTATGCTTTTGGATGCAGCAGGGAATAGAAGTGAGGAAGTTGGTGTCCTTGGTAATTTAATGAATAATGGAGAAGCAAAGAATGGTTATTCTATGCAGTTGCTGTACCCGACTGATATTTTAACTTCAGACCGAAGTGCAAAACACCCAGTCTCCGAAGAGATGGCTCCTCTGCCTGTAAATTTTGAATCTTTGAAACAAAAATCTGCTGAAGAAACTAGCTGTGCTGGTGATGGTGTTATAGAATCAGAACCTGTTTATGCGGCTGGAATGGTAGGTGAACTGACTCGTAATGGAAATATTGTAAAAATGAGTGAAAATCAAGATAAACCTACTTCAATAAAGCAAGAATCCATGCCTGTAGGTCAGGAATGTTTGAATGAAACTTCTGCTGCTGTTGAGAACAGATGCACAAGTGATGAAGTTAGCACATTAAAGCCTGTTGGCATAGATTCAGGTGTGGAACTGATTCACGATGGTGATATTGTAGCATTAGACAACAATTCACCCGTCTCAATTTCAATAGAGCCAGAAGCCACACCTTCAGATTCTGAAGTTCTAAACAAAAGTTCTGGTACTGTTGACGATGCACCTATTACTAATGGTGAAAAAGTCTCTGGTATTAGTTTTGAGCCTTTGCAAGATGAAGCCGATGACAAGCTCACAAAACAGAAAGATGGTAATTCGTCTGTGTTTATATCAGGTGCTTCAAGTAGTCCAACTGAGAGTCTCGAAGGGAACTGGGGATCAGGTAAACTCTATTGTTACTGTATATAAATATAATAAAACAACCAAATGGAACTTCAAGATAATAATGGACCGACAAAACCAGAAATTTTCGTAAGAAATTAAAGAAAGAATTAAACTGAGAGACAAGATTAATAAGCACAGAACACACTAAGAATTGTTCATGGTTCAGGAATTGCCCTACATATACGGTAGGACCTGATTTATTCTTTTATTCTAAACTAGAGGCTGAAATACGGACTTCTCTCTGAGAGTAAATGCACTCAGGTCTCACTCATCTACTCATAAACAAATCTGAGTTGGTCTGTTTTAACTAACTTCCATGTCTTCACTTAACTATAAATTTCTCTGAATATTCTGTGTTAGAATTATGATCCAAATCATAACAAATCTGCACGTTTGAATCACAAATCTCAAATGCTGGTCCTGTAGTCACTTCCCCACCAATGGGGCTGTTCAATGTCTCTTGACATTCACCAAATTCGAGCTGTGCCTGAACTTTGTATTAGGCAGTGTCTAGCATATCTGCAGGGTTGTCATGCGTGGACTCTTAATTTCAGCAACACCTTGAACTATTATGTTTCGTATTAATAGCGCAATTTTACGTCAATACACTTAGATCTATCGTAGAATAAGTTGGAATAAGTGATTATTTTCCTATTTTAACTTGAGTCCATTATTTTTATTCTAATTTAATTAAGGAATTAATATAGTAGTAGGAATATTATGTTCCCTTTTCCTGTTACTTTCTATAGTTAGGTTTCTTTCCTTCCGTTGACGGGATTGTACCGTTATATGTAGAATTAATTGTCTATGAATAAAATTGAATTCCGCCTAAATTTCAAGTGATTATTTGGTTCTTTGAGAGAGAGATTGCACTTTCATTAGCACACACCACTCTGCCATTTACTTCTGGATCTTCCAACTCAGCTACCAGCCTCTTGACCCAATAGCTTCTTTTATTGCTTTTGTATGATTAATTTTCAGCTTAAAACATTCCCATGCAGAATAATATTGTATCCAGCCAATAAACTTCTTTTGTCTAAATCTCTTAAATTCCCTGCAAAATTGGAATCTACATTCATGGCACGACCAGATCCATTTCTTTTATTCTTAACAACAGGCTGAATTACAGAGTTTTCTCCAGGACTAAATACGTTCAGGTCCAAGTTACAGATTAATTTAAGTAACTTGAATGTCTTCACTAAACTGTAAGATTCCAAGATATACTTATAATTTGGTCCAGAGCATGACGTAAATATATTGTTGAAAAGTTGGATGTGTTTTTCAATCCTCTTTGCACGTCTTTCTTATTATGTGTTGCTTGCTTAGACTTAATAGGACTTCTAGTATGGTCTATATGTGTGACAAATAAGATGATGACGTGATGTTGCATGCCATACACTGCACTACTACCATTTAATAGATGTATTCAGTCGTTCTAATTTTATTACATGCTTCACATTATTGATTGAACAGTTCTTTCCTCGCAATCCGACCTGACAGCCATTGCCGAAACAAATCAGAAGCACAAAGCTATAGCCACAGAAGGCCTTCCTCACAAGTCAGATGATTTTGAGCCTCCATCTTTCGGGACATTGGTCCAGTCTGCAGATAAAGTTAATCAGAAAGGTTCTTTTTCAGAAATCGAGATAGCTCAAAATGCTCAACAGCCGAAATCTGAAGCTCTACCGCAAGGCTGGTTCCCTTCCGTGACAAACATAGTGAACGAATCAGAAGGTCGAAAGAAAAACGAGGATATTATTGCTAAAGTGACAAACTGGAGTTCAGGTAAACAACACAGCCCATTGAAAAATCTTCTGAGTGAAGCCAAGTCTCTTAACCCAAAACAAGTGCCTGCTGCAAATCAGAAAGACGAGACTACCACAAAAGATAATGGTCGAGGAGTAACCACTGTGAATTCAGCATTAGTTTCTGGAGCACCTAATAAAGAAATGGAGTGGAATTCACCCGCTAGGTATCCGACTGAGATTAAGAAAGAGAAGAAGAAAGGAAAGCCGTATTGGGCAACGTTCGCTTGCTGTTCATCTGTACATAGCGACTTGTAATCCTTGGTTTGCATTGTAGAGATGAAGAATTATATGATGAGAAATTTCACTATACTCTGTTATATGTTAATGTCTATCTGGTAGATTATGTGTGTTGGTGTGTATATCTTTTGAGGTTGTTGGTTTGTATTATATATATATTGAATGGAGATATTTTTGCCTTTTATTCGGATCTGCTGTCAATGTCAAATGAATAATCCTGCATGCATGCATGCACAGTGTGATATTTCATTTCTTTTTCTCTCTGTTGGATTTATGGTAGGGCGGACCCAGAATAAAATTTTTTTAGGTTTCTTAATGTTTAAAGGTAATCACCAACTGTTTTTCCCACAATAAATAAAATTTATTTAATTAAAGTACGTGTTCTTCACTGAAACTTATATGTAGGTATGACTTTTAGCCCAAAAACAAAAAACAAAAAGAATTTATTGGCAGGAATGAAGATAGGACAAGCGCTATAATTCAGAAAATTGGGCAAGTTTTGCCCATGATAGTAAGTTTGTCTAAGCTTAAAAGCGCTAATTATAGGTAATAAGTAATTAAGTTTGTTCTAGAATAATTAGTTTTTTCGAAGAAATATAGAGCCAATAAATCACTTATTTTAACAGAAACAATAAGACTCACTTTCGAATAAATTTAGAAGTAATTCATCTAAGCACGTTTTGAAATTAAAGGTTATATATAAGCCGAATGTTTTTTTTTAACTGCAGAAGAAAGATTGAAATCAAAGAATAATCTTCTTTCCCACAAAGTAAAAGTTAAAAAAATATTGCTTTCTTGGTTATTAATGAAATGTTTTTTAAATGGATGAATTAGCCGTGTAAAAATAGTAGGCAATAAGAACATATCAATTAGGATTTTAATTCGTATTTAATTTTCTGTCAAACGTAATGTAGAGTGTCCAACTAGATTTGGAAACAAGTGGGTTGGTGGCACTATTAAACTTTATCTTGGTTCCCTGATGTCCAGGATGTGGTGACAAACATTTTACAGCAGTGAATGTCTCAAGATGCAGCAAATATTTGGTGCTTGATGTGGTTAACATGAGGCCAATGGAACAGATTAGTGCACAGTCGGAAGGCAAGTCTGGCTGAAATTTTGGCTGATATGGCTGCAGATTTTGAGAGGTTACAGGAGGAATTTGAGAATCAAATTTAAAGCTCCTCCTGTCATGCCCTCATTGTTTGTAGCTGACAGAACTTGGCGACGAAGTTTCAATGAACGTCCAAAAACGCCATCAACCAGCTTCAAACAAATGTACATTTGCATTTTTTTTCTTTCAAACCAGTGTCGTGCTTTGTAATCAGAGTAGATAGAGTACTGCTATTCATTGTCACCGATTGCAGTAATCATCCTATGCGACTTGTTATTTGAGACATTAACTTATTTTTTATGGTAATAGAATTACAAAAAATTAATAACTCAGATAACAAGCTGCCACGTAAGGTACAACTATTGTAGTCGACGACTACTAATAGCATTTTTCTATTAGATAAGGTTATTTTCTTTACACTATACTCACTTATATTATGTAGATACACGATCACATTTGAACAAATAAAATCCATTCAAAAATAAATTTTACACCTACAATCCGAGCCCCCATAACCACATTCTCAAATTCAATATAAAATGGTCTTGCAGTCTGAGTATTGATAAACTATAATTAAGGTAACAAAAAACTACCAATGTCTGACCAACAATAAAAAAAAAACCCTTTTAAGTTATACATTGGTCCTTTTCTTTCCATGTCATTTAACAACCATCCTGGACCCCTTATTTCTCAAATAAAGCAAGCACCAGTTTCACATCCCCAAAGTTTCCTTATTGTTTCAGGGTCCAAAAAGAAGGTACAAAACTGGAATTTTGTAACGAGAGGTAGCCGAGGAGATAAAAACTCATTCACGATGATTTCCATAAATCCACGAAACATAAATCCACGAAACAATTAAGCGATGGAAGATCCAAACTCGATCTAGTGCCTTCAAGAAGCTTGGACTGCCAAACGCTGTAGATGATCGATGAAAACTTGTAGACTCACATCATCAGTGAATATCACATCCGAACCAGCAGCCATCTCGTGTACGTTACTGTATGTCGCTGATGGGTTCAACTTTGCCAACAGGAATCTTGCCTGTTACAATGTGCGCCAAACCATAAGATAGATTAACGAAGTATATTACAGGAAGTGGGTGGCTGATTCTTTTTAAACCACTGAAACTACTGAAATGGTACACAAAGAAAACAAGCGTAGGTAACATTAGAAGGAAAAGCTGGATCCTTGATGGACAAGTCAATTATTTTACTAACACTACAAGTCAACTCTGAGGATCCTCTTACTTCCTCATGGTTGGTATATGCCATTCAAAATGCTGTATCAACTATGGGGAATTTTTAATAAAAATGCATCTTTAGCAACAAAGCACGATGATTGCACTAGGCATTGTAAGACAGAATGCCCCACACTCAAATCTGGAATACTCTTCACAATTATCTATTACAAGAACCGAGTTACCATGAATCATCAAAGTTCACATTCTAAGAATACAGTTGAGCAGAGGGCGTGGGGGTGGAATAAAGTAGTTTGCCTCTATGTTTCTGCAGAAATTGAAATTTTAAATACATACTTAGGTTTTGTTCAAAAACAACGTTTATTCCCACAAATGAGCCTACCAGTAGAATCAGCTACAACAAGCCCGTTCTGCAATGTCTCTATACCTACCTTTGAACTGTTTGTGTCCTACTATTTCTAAGATTTTAATTATTTTCAAGTATTTTACATGTCATGGCAATTAGGATAGAGATTCTATATCGCTGTACAGTGAATGATCTATCTGGTGGAATAAAGGCGTGTTGTCATTCCAAAAAGGTCAAAAAAGGTAAACAACACCTACACAATTTAACATCCAGAAATGAGCAGGGTCATTAGAAGCACAGAATATTCACACATACCTCAATTCATGGTCAAGTGCTAGCTCACTTTGATATTTACAGAAACAAATACATAACAACAGTCAAGCTAAATCTCAAGCAAACTGAAATTAGGAGAAAAAGGTAACCTGGGAACCATGCTGATCACACACCACCAGTCTTGGCACAGGAAACCGATCGCGAACAATCAGTTGGGCATCATCATGCGGAGCTTGTAATAAGTGCGCAAAGGCCTATAAAGACAAGGAGAAGAGAGTATTTTTATGCATGCGGAAAACAACATATTATTTTCATGGAAGTACAGCCTGATTCGAAGTAAAATTCAACTGCCACAATTCCAAGATAGGGTGAGGGCGTAAGAAGTCAAGAATTTAGAGAAAAATATTTCAGCACTGTTTATGCATTCCCATAAATGCTCCCATCTTAAATTAACCATACTTACCAACTAAAACATGCTAATATTTTTATGAATAAGCCAAAAATAAATAAAGAAATAAATAAAGAAATAAAGAAAAGAAAAATGGAAAGATCAACAGCAAAGAAGAAACACATACTTGATGTTCTGGTTGATTCTGGTAACCCATGTTCCTCCATTGAGCTATTGTCATTCCATGGAAAATAACTACACTAAAATATGAATCTAGCAAGAGAATGCGATCAGCTGCAATGGATGACACATCCAACAAAGCTGGTGCAGGCAGTGAATTAAATGAATATGATATTAATGATGGTTGAATCATGACCGTGGCATTGCTAATAATCTCCCGATTCAACAAAATACGAAAATATGCGGTCTCATCAGGACTGTTATTGAACACCTGAGAGAGAAAACGGGTCATTAATCACTATTATGTACATTAAAAATAAAAAGGAATAAAGACTAGTGCAAGCAATATTACCTGTACAAATTGTGATCTACGCAGATTAAACATAAACTGAGGGAACAACGAAAAACTTGGATTTAATGTGAATGAGGTTGGATCGTCCTTTCGATAGTCACCAAATTTGGAACATAGTCGAATTAGATTCCTATCCAGCCACCTTGTTGCGTCAAATGCTTCCTGACAATTAGGGAATAACAGTCAGTCTTCTCTTATACTGTTTACCAACTCAGTGAAAATAACCATAACAATATAGCCTCCATTCCGAAAAATTTATAAATCATTTATAAACAGTCAAACTTCATTTTTAACCACACATGCCAATGGATCCACAAGTAATATACACTTATCCACCACTCATTTCTATCTATTTATAAATTAGAAGTTTATAAATTCTTCCCAAATGGAGGCTAGTAAACCTTTCTTTAGGTAAAACAAACTATAATATTCCCCAGGCAATCCAACCAAATTAACTCCTCTACGCCAGGTTGGGGTGCCAAATATCTGAATCACTGAATGTAACTCTTCAGCAATCACTCATTTGTCTCGGCCTAGCACCATATATATATTCTTCACTATTTTCCAACTTTTGGTACCTGAAATCTAAATTAAATAGCACCACCCAGAGAGACAGCAAAATCAAATATAAATCCTGCACAGCGAAGTCCTCGTACATTCCACATTCTAAATACAATTGAACACCAGCTCAAGACATTTATGAGTTGGAAAAGTGCCAGAAAAGATAAATTTCTTTTAGTTCACTCGTAAAAAATTAACTCCAGTGTTTCTAAAAATTACTGGGCCAACTAATATAGCACATACCACATGAGCAGTCTAAATTAAGACCAATGAAGCTGTAAAGAATTGAAGGTGAGTATGGCACCCAGCATAATGTTGACACGAAGAAAATGAAGTTGATGCATGAGAAGTAAAGAAAAAAGGAGTTCATCAGAATTTCAACAAACAGTTATGCAGGGAAAATAACGAGCATATTTAATTTATGCAGGTAATCAAGTTTCAACCATGCAAACAACATTTTATTAACTGCCCCCTTACATATATCAATATGTAAGCAGATCAAGTCTTCATTGTTAGACCGCATTAGCAAATGTAAAATTCAAATGATGGTATACCGAAACCACGACAAAGTGATGCAGCCAGAACTAAGAATCAGAATAAGCATTCTTGCATGCCGGTGGTGATGTACACTACAAAAGTGTAGGGTTCCGCAAAGAAGGGAAGATTTACATATGGTATGCTTACAACAGTTCCATGAAATGTAATAAGTACCTCCATCTCCATTTTATAAGAAACTAATCTAGCCATTACTACAGCAGCAGCTTCCTGATCAAATCCTTGAACTAAGTCCTGCAACCACAAAACTCTTGCATATCAGGATTAACCTCCCAGTACCAGCTAATGTTATTCCTGCAAGAATTAAAAAGGCACCTCACCTAGCCTTACAAATTTACATGATAAAATAAATTTTACTCCAAATACAATCAAAATATAAAATTAATAGGGTAACAAAAAAATTCTCAGTCATAATTTAACTTGCAAGGTCAGCTGGAATAAAATGATAAATTTGCCTAATTTTAGAAAATGAAATGATACAGAGATAAGTTAAAGACCTCGAGTCTCAAACATATAAATGCTTGAACTACCCTTAACTTCATATACTCTAAAATACGATCTTTTTCCTTTTTCAGTAAATGATTTGAACCACTGTTACCGAACCGGGAGACCACCTATGTCTAAATTGGTTCCACCAAAAAATTTCTAACATCCTGTAGTCTGACAGGAATAGACCACTGAATTGTGATCAAATACATAAAATCTTAGGGGATAAAAATGTTCACAACTGTCCTCATTTGAGAAAAATTATAATGTGATTATAATGAAAAGTAATGAGTCCCACGAAATGTGGATGATAAGTGGGTAGTAGTAGTGATGTATAGTTCAAAATAATGTTGACATTGACCTCAACTTATAAGGAGATTATAATAAAACCCAAACAAGCATTATGTGTTACTTCTTTCCTCCCAACAAGTATGTTTGACGTGCCACATAAAACCACGCTAGTGTCTTGAAAAGAGAATTATCTCTTCTCAGAAAAAAGATTGGTTGATCATTCCACACAAGCCTAAAACAAATGTTGAGAATTTTCTTCAAGTCCTTGGGTTCAACATTAAACAATTATTTCAATCACGTATAATAACAAAACAAAAGAGGTGCACCACGGCACCAGAACAAAAATGACAGTAAAAGAAACCACTGGGTACATGAAGAACCTTTCTCTACATTGATCTGGGAAATAATTATAAAAGCTGGACAAAGAAAGATTTTCTCATGAGACAACAAGTAAAGACAATTAATCATCTTACCTCAGTGCCAACAGCACTATCTACCCACCGTCTAGTTACAGTTGTTACTCTAAGCCTTGTTTGGCCATCAGAGCTCTGGTAACTGCACTAAAAAATTTTTGGATTAGAGCCAACAATTTCATTCGAATTAAACAGATTCATAATTTATATAGAAAAGAAATATGATATGTGAAACATTTTTATCAAGAATTTAAAAACCCAGCCATAAACATCTTGGAGCCCAAGAGTTGCAAAGACAGGAGAAAAGCAACACAGTAAAGAGTGATCAAGTACAAAAGTGGGAAGCTAAATTTTTAGAAGGAAGCGGTTAAAAGTATTCTCCACATACCTAGTTAGAAACTGTATGTATAACTGTGGATTTGTTCCAGACGGATCTGACTTTTCACTAGAAGAAACATCAAAGAAAACAGTCAAGCAAGTATTTCTGTCGAGGCCACACATCTTCCAAGCTGTAGTGTTCCCCTGTCCAATGGCTGTGTTGGCAACAGCAGGGCCTTTCTGCAAGAGTATCTCACATAAATTTCGAGCTAATAACAGTGAATGTATCAGAATAGATCCTAGAGCCGAAGAGAGTTTGCTCTCGATTTCCAGTCATGTATAAGATGACTAATACAATTACTTAGCAAGTTTTAATTGAATCAACCTTCTCCAATGATGTGCATGGCCCTAGGATCCCTTGGATTTTGATTTCCTTCGAACAGTTGATCTCCAGTGTCCCACTGAAAAGGACAAAAAGGAATTTTAGCAAGTTTCTGATTTCCATAATTTTCTTGATAGATATAACTGGAAGACTTGAGCAAAACAAAGAGTGCAAATATTCACGTTGGTGGAGATGAAAATCTTTAAAGTTAAAGGTTTCACATCCAGCTGAATCTTAGACAGGATTTATGCTGTGAGCCCATATATGGCATTACTGCAGCACAAGTTTTTTCATCCATTGAAGGACATGAATAACATAATCACATTAGAAGAAAAACAGCCAAGATTGCAGAAGTGGCACAACATAATCAAATTAGAAGAAAAACAGCCAAGGTTGCACAAGTGGCACAAAGGAAGCACAGGAGACATAATTTCCTTGTTTAATCAGTTATCTTTTAGTTTCTCTGAATTTCCCCAAGATTTACAGCATTCAAATCCTCAATTTCTGAGTATTTGCACACGGGGATGGATTAAAAACTCAGCATCCCTTGCTCCTCCACCTCACCTCACCTCACCTCGCTCCATATGCTATCATAACATTTATACTCGGAAAGCCCACTCACCAGAGAGAGAAAAAAAAGAGACAAATAAAGAGAAGAGTTCAGTGAACACTATCAAGGAACTCACTTGAATGAAAGCCCAAGGGATTGTTCTCCATCTTCAAAAATGTGCTTGAATGAGTCCTTGAAAACAGAGTGACCAAAACTTTCAGCCAGAACCACCAGTCCACCAGTTCTTTCAATGGCAACTTTCATCTCAGCAATCCCAACCTGAAAACTAATATTGTAAGTAAAATGGGTAGAAAGCAGGGCAGTATTTATCCTCGAGTACAGGATTGTTGGTTGCCGTCAAACATTCAGCACTTCATATCTTATTAGACATACAAAATGCCTTCACAACCGCCAAAAGAAAAGACTGAATTCAGGTCAAAAAAGCATAGTTAAATATCAATAAACAAATAGGTCCAACAAAGTGCACAAAAAATGGAAGTTAATATAGATATGTACATGCAAGAGTAGACGTACAGAAATACACACTTAAGCACACACGCACATATATTTGTATTAATACATGCACAACAAAATACCACGGTTATATCTTATCTATAGTTTGTTTTAGCATATACAAAAACCATGCAAACGCAAATACAAAGATTTCAGCATACTCTCACAAACCTGATCAAGTGCAGAGGCAAAGACATCCAACACGTGACCCTGGCTAACCAGCTGTTTTCCAAGTTCCTCGTAGAAATGAACAGATTTTTTGAAAAATGGTGCTGCATCCTTGTCAAGATCCTTGTGGGAACGGACTGGATCAGACAGATCTTTAGACCCAATCTGCACACAAAATTATCAACAGTTATAACAACTTAATTTCATATCAAATTCAATCAGCATAAAATAGTCATGAAGAATCAATTTCTAAAAAGTATGGATCGTGTACAATACAAGACAGGTATGTCTACACGTCATTTCTCCCAACACTAGTTTACAACTCACCCCCGGACACGCTAATTGATAAATCTAAATGTATGCAGCATATATGCACATGTTTTTTTTCCCATTTCTTCATACTCGTGAATCACAAATGTTATGTTACACGTACAAATCACATTACAGTTTCAAAAAATCTATGCAGTTAAATATAAATACTGCTTAAGGTGGTAATAAGAAAGTTAAATAGCACGCAGAGTCCTCCCACTTTTGCCTTCAGTCACACTTTTGTCTCTAGACTTTGTTTCTAGGCATCTCAATCCCCAACACTCCAGATTCGGGCACAAGTAGTCTCAAGGTTTCCATAAAAACAATCCATTAAATTCAACAATACGACATTTGTTCCCTCAAATTTAAATAATAAAATATAAAAAGAACAAAAAAATAGAAAAGAAAAAATAATTTATCTTCTTCTCTAAACCTCCCCATCCCAACCCCTCTGCAGCACCCCACTCGCATCTGCTGACAACCCTCCCAGCCCAGTCCCATGGAAAAAATTGTGATTTACCCAAAAAATTCATACTTTTAAGAAACAATGGTCATTTGAAATCAAGAGAAAACTCGAAATAGGAAGGAAAAAATTGTCATTTTCCCAAAAAATTCGTACTTTGAAGAAACAATAGTTATTTGAAATCAAGAGAAAACTCGAAATAGGAAGGGCAAAGATGCCAAAAAGAAAAATCAGATCACTTTCTCAAAGTGAGCTAGGGGAACTTAGAAAACAGAGTCCTAGAATCTGCAAATACAGAACTCCAAAATTTCATCACTTAAAATGCAAATCATACTTTAGATTCTAATATTTTTAAAATGACTGATATTCGCATCTTCTCCTTTGAATTTTCATTACAATGCCATTATTTATTGTGTGGGAAAGAATTTTGTGAATGATGACCTTACATCAGAAGTAACAATAAAATACCATGATTTTGCATCATTTCTTTTATGGAAGACCATATGGCTTGGACTCCTCAAATTTCCTTACGGATTTTGCGGTGTGACCCTCCGTCTACAAAATTAATTGGGGTGGTGGTCGTGAATTGCATGGTTTGTTGTGGGTGTGGGTGTGGGGTGGGGTAGCATGGTTGTAGTCACTGGCAGTGGAAGACTGCAAGGGTGTTGTGAGTGGGGAGTTTGAGGAAGAATATAATGAATTTTCCTTATTATTTTCAATTTTTTATATATTTATTATTTGAATTTGTGGAAAATAATGTTTTTCTATCAATCTAACAATTTTTTTGGATAAAACTGTTAGTTGGGACCTCTTGTGCCTAAAATATAAAAACAGAACTTTGGAGGTTAAAAAATAAATAGATTGGGACAGAACTGCAAAAGGAGTAAAGGTAGGGAATTGAGTATTCATTATAGCCTAATAAGAATTATTCCTTTTATCCTCCATTACTTCAGTAGGAGTTTTACAGCATAATATGTATCATTCAAATACAATACTATTTTCACACCTAAACGGCCAGGTTTGACTTCCGCAATGGAGATTTCCATTAATAATTTCTTTATAATTATTTAATTTACAAAGAAAATGAAAATCACATTTGACGCTATGATCTGAAAACCAATTTAAGCTTTTTTAAGCAAAATAATCTACACAGAGGTTAGGAAAGATTTTCACTCGGCATGAAAGAGCATGCAAATTTGTGCCAAGGGAATCATTTTTGGAAGTTACCTAACAGCAAGAGTGCAAACATTTTATTGTCCAGTGATCTGAGAAAGTTGTGTGATTTGCCATATATACAATAACAGTTTGTTTTATTAGTTCTCTTTTTAATTTAAAAAACTGATAATCTATAATTAGAAACTAAGTGCAAGTAGTCTATTATTATACATTAAATCCCGAATCTAATGGAAACTGAGTGTAAAGGGCAAAGAACTAAGGGTGCGTTTGATTGTAAGGGTAGAAAATGGGTGGAAAGAATGTTTTACAGGGAAAAGATTTGTTTAGAAAATATTTTGCAGGGAAAATGATTTCAAGTGTGTTTGATTGGTATAATTTTCCACCCGGAAAATTTTTAAATTTTCTATTCGTTTGGCTTTGTTTTACATGAAAATTGTCCATTAAAGTAATATTTTTTTCCACAATTAGTTATAAAATTTGTTTCCATTGCCAAAAAGTAAAAAAAAA
>OU503046.1:10557235-10591844 GCA_912172775.2 Fraxinus pennsylvanica | reverse complement strand
TATATATATATATATATATATATATATATATATATATATAGCTCAAGATTAACCTCAACATTTCTTTATCTTCTTGACTCTTGTAGCGAGCTTTTAGTCGATAACTCCTACGATTTTAAAATACCAAAGAGTTCCAGGTCTCAAGAAACCCCTAAAGACTTAATAGCTCTAGTAAAAAAGGTGCAGACGTGAAGCAATGAGTTAGCAAGTGCAATGCTCTTTCTTTGAAAGGAAAGCAAAACTGATCAAAGGGTTACATTCCTAACATATGGTCATCACTTAGTTCATACTTGAAAACTGAAGACACTCCACACAATATATATATTACCAGCTTGAACGCCCCAACTTTTATTATACAAGGTAAAGGATATAATGAATATTCGATTTTGGGATTGATCGTATAAATTCCCTATTTCAACCTATAAACATGAATCAACATACTCATGTACAACACCACAATCAACTCGCGTGAATAAATACTTTACGTTATGCCTGAATAAGTAAAAAAGTTTAACTAAAACACATAACATATTCATGATCCATAAACTAACATATGTCCTCAATAATATATATCATTGCGACAAGGCTATTTAACTCACACAAGCATGCAAAACAAGTAAAATCTCTTTTTTCTTTAAAAAAAAAAGCACACAAACAAAAATATTAGGCAATTAGACAATTTACAATACAAAACACGCACACAAACAAATCACACAAAAAAATAAAAATATTAGGCAATTAGACAATTTATAATACACCCTCAAATTTAAATTGAACATTGTCTCCAATGTAAAATTAAAGAAAAGTGAGGAAGATTTCCCTGAATTATCTGCATTGACTATGACATTTTGGTGCTTATGATGCTGGATTTGATGGATGCTGCTTCTATCTTCTCCCCCAAACTTGAGATTTATCTCATTTATCCTTGTCAATGTTGGTTTGAGTGTTTCGCAACGTCATGTTCCTGAAAAATTAAATTTTAGATATTAAATACATGGAACATTGATTACTTAACTCAAACGTATAATAACCAACTTAACTACTCAAGGACCTAGGAGAAGACGAGATATTGATGATGATTTCAAAACAAACTGTAAAATAAACTAAAACTATCCTATAATTAAAAATAAATAAATGAATAAGTAAAAAGGAAGAAAGCTTGACTTGCCTCCTAAGAAGCGCTTCTTTAACGTCATTAGCTTGACTCAACTCCCGTGCCTATGTTGGATCTTCAGGTGACACCTCTATCTTATTTCTAAACTTTATCATTGGCCTTGTCTTCGCCTTCACTGTAGCATGGCCAATAAAATTGAAAGGTTTTAACTCAGGTATGGCCTTCAAAACCTCTTTTGGTTTGGCAATGTTTGGAGGTTTTGAAGGTTTCTCCACATAGCTATCCTTCTTAACAAGTGGATTTGTTCATCCTCTAAGATATAATCCACCATTTCATGAAGGTTTTTCCACATAATTCTCCTTCTTGTCAAGTGGATTTGTTTCATACTCTAAGATATAATCCACCATTTCATTGGTCCCTTTTTCATCTGTTCATGTATCAAGCCTTGAATAGTTGAGAGCCACATGTTGTTCTAGAGGATCATAGAACATTTTTCTCTTTTCTTTCTCATCCCTCACTGCATTGATGGATTGGATCATATGGTGTGCATTTACTTTTTCTGGGGTTTTCCTTTCTTGATGAATGTTGAAGTTCACTTGCTCTTCATTAACTCGCAGTGTCAACTTCCCTTCTTGTACATCAATCAATGCTCTTCCAGTAACCAAGAAAGGTCGACCAAAAATTAGTGGTACTTTCTCATCCTCTTCCATATCCCAGACCCCAAAGTCCACTGGAGAGACGAACTTATGTACTTTTACCAATACATCTTCTATAATCCCCANTTAACGTCATTAGCTTGACTCAACTCCCGTGCCTATGTTGGATCTTCAGGTGACACCTCTATCTTATTTCTAAACTTTATCATTGGCCTTGTCTTCGCCTTCACTGTAGCATGGCCAATAAAATTGAAAGGTTTTAACTCAGGTATGGCCTTCAAAACCTCTTTTGGTTTAGCAATGTTTGGAGGTTTTGAAGGTTTCTCCACATAGCTATCCTTCTTAACAAGTGGATTTGTTCATCCTCTAAGATATAATCCACCATTTCATTGGTCCCTTTTTCATTTGCACATGTATCAAGCCTTGAATAGTTGAGAGCCACATGTTGCTCTAGAGGATCATAGAACATTTTTCTCTTTTCTTTCTCATCCCTCACTGCATTGATGGATTGGATCATATGGTGTGCATTTACTTTTTCTGGGGTTTTCCTTTCTTGATGAATGTTGAAGTTCACTTGCTCTTCATTAACTCGCAGTGTCAACTTCCCTTCTTGTACATCAATCAATGCTCTTCCAGTAACCAAGAAAGGTCGACCAAAAATTAGTGGTACTTTCTCATCCTCTTCCATATCCAAGACCACAAAGTCCACTGGAAAGATGAACTTATCTACCTTTACCAATACATCTTCTGTAATCCCCCATGGATAGGTAATGGATCTTTCTGCCAGTTACAGTGATATGGTTGTCGGCTTTACCTCTCCAAGTCCCAACTTCTTGAACACTGATAGTGGCATCAAGTTGATGCCAGTTCCAAGGTCACATAGTGCTTTATCAAACGTGATACCACCGATATTGCAAGGAATGTTGAAGCTGTCTGGGTCCTTTAATTTCTGATGAAGCTTCTTCTGGAGGATGTTACTACACTCTTCTGTCAGCTTAACTATCTCGAACTCCTTCAACTTTCTCTTCTTTGACATCACTTCCTTTAGGAACTTGGCATAGGTTTGGGCCAACGCATCTACGAAAGGAATATTGATGTGAATTTTCTTAAAGACCTCCAGGAATTTTGTAAATTAATTGCTCATCAAATTTCTTCTTCATGTATCTCTGTGGGAATGGTAGCTGGGGCTTCAAAATAGGTGGGTTGTCTAGAAATGAGATTGAGTAATGTTTAGTAATCTCTTTTGTTGCTTCTGCTTTGATCTTCTGCTTTTCAATTTGTTATTCATCTGTAAGTATGGGATCCGGTGTAGGCCCTACAACCTTTTTTTCTTCAACTTCCTTACCACTCCTTAATGTGATGGCATTGCAGTGCTCCCGTGGATTAACCTCTGTGTTACTAGGAAATTCTTCTTTTTGTTGTGATTGTAATGCAGTTGTTATCTGACCGATCTGTACCTCTAAGTTCTTCACTATGGCTCCAATGTTGGTAATGTATGTCTCAATATTTTCAAGTTTGGACTCATCTTTGTTGAACCTTGACCCGGTTTCTGAAATGAAGGTTCCTAAAATATCCTCCAATAATGGCTTTCCTTCAGAAGAGGCCCGATTATTATACTCGGATGGTGGTTGTAGCACGTTAGCATTGTTACCATAAGAGAGAATTTCATGGTTTCGCTGTCCTGAATGGTATTGGTTTGCTGAGTAGTTTCCTCTCTGATTGAAGTTTTTGCCATTCACATACTGGACTTGCTCCTTCTCCGACTTGGATTCATGGTATGAAGTGGAAGCAGCCATGATGGAATCTGTTTTCTTTTGAGTTTCCTGTGATGTTAATGCAGTTATTTGAGTAGTGAGAGATGACATCTGAGCTGCAAGGGCTGTGATAGTATCTACCTTATAAAGGCCAACAACTTTCTTAGCGCTTGAATGCTCACTGGGCCATTGATAGCTATTAGTAGCTGTCTCCTCCAGCAATGAATAAGCCATATTCGGAGTTTTGGACATCAGAGTTCCTCCTGCTGCCGAATCCACTATTGTCCTTATTTGACCATTCGACCCATTGTAGAAGAGTTCGATTTGCTCCCAAGTCTGATAACCATATTGAGGACATCTTCTAAATAGATCTTTAAATCTCTCCCATGCCTCATAAAATGGCTCGATGTCAAATTGTCTGAATTGACCAATTTCACTCCGCAATTGAGCTGCCTTGGAGGGTGGAAAGAATTTTGTTAGAAATTTCTGAGCTAGCCCATCCCAAGCCGTGATGGATCCATATAGTAGTGACTAGAACCAAGTCTGGGCTTTATCTCTTAAAGAAAATGAAAATAAGCGGATTATGATGGCATCTTTAGTAACACCATTCATTTTGACGGTATCACGGATTTCGAGAAAGGAACCAAGATGAGCATTTGGGTCTTCTGTCGGAGTTCTCTAAACTAGTTCTGTTGTACCATGTGTATCAATCTCGGCTTCAGCTCGAAATTATTCGCAGCAATAGTTGATACCCGAATAGTTGTCATTAACAACTGGTCTAACATAATCCTGAATAGCCCGTTGTTGATTATTTTCATTATCTGCTCCTCCATTCTTTTTGGCCATTGCTTCACGTTCGTCTCTCTGTTTACCCCTTGGATGTCGAAATGTGCGTTCTGGTTTGAACCATCATGATTTTTGTAATTTTATAGGAGTTGTCTTGAGCTCAATTGACAATCATTATTTTTAATTTTTTTAATTTTTATACTCATTTTTAACAATACTAGTCAGAGTTAAACATGCATTACACGTTATTTTAAAATATTTTATAAATCATATAAAAAATAATATTTGATACCAATTTATTATGAGGGTTTGATGAGTCTCAAATGAATTAAAGAAAATAAAATTTAGGATATTGTCACACGTTTTGTGCAACATGAATTATACCGCAAGTGTGTACGGGTGTCAAGTTTTGTAATATAGCAAAAGTGTTAAGAGTGTCGAACCCACTGTGATTGTAATTTAATTCCTACTAAGTATTATAATTATTTTAGCTTTTACTTTATCTAGACAAACCAATTTTCAATTCGATGTTTTTATCCTAAAATAATATGAATGTGTGATTATTCAAATGGAAAGAAAATAATTTAAAGGAGAATATCAATGTGAGAAAGCCTAGGGATTGATTTCACCTCACTATCAACAATATTTTTCGACTTCTATAGTCACTTCTATCGATTTTTTCTGAATTCATAGGCAAAAATCACAAATTAAATTATATTCCCTCTCTTGAGTGCCGATTAGAACTTATTTTTATATTTTAATCCAATATCTCTATTCCGAATTAATGTTATAGAAATTATAAGCACATGATTCTTAAATAAAATAAAGCTCAAAGGAATTACACTTTCTCTCGAAATCTATAATTTCCTAGGTTGTGTCATTCTTATATCATGCCTAAATTTCTCTCTCTTGAGTGTCGAAATTTAAAGTATCAAGTCATTCAATTATTGATCAGGTAATTGAAGGCAATACACAAGAATTAACACAAATGAATTAATGGAATAATTAATTGAATTAACTATAAAAGAATCCAAACATGTCTCAAGATCAGTTACGTCAAACTCTAGATATTAAAATTAGCTCATAATAATTAAAAACAAAATATCATATTCTGAATTAAAGAACATGGAGAAGAAAAGGATAAGAAAAACTCTTTTATGCTTGAATTCTCCTCCAATCTCTTGTTGTTTTTACTCTAGATCGACTCTCATTTGTGTTGTCTTCTAAGCTGTCTTCTCCTCCCTTGAATTAGGTCTTCAAGCTTGTATTTATAGCCCCAATAGATAGGGGTGTCCAAAAGTCCCGAATCGAATTGAACCCGAACCGAATCGAGCGGTTCTTTATAAATTAAATACCCGAACGGATACCCGAATCGAGGATCGATGTGTTTGGGTCGGGTCTCGGGTCTAGACCAAGAACCGAAGAATCGAATAAGAACCAAATTAAATAATTTTTTTATTTTTATATTGAATTAATTAAATTATTTTATTTTTTCTATACAAATTAGCAAATTAATTAAATAAATCAGATTATTTCATAATTTTAATTTTAAAGCCCAAATCATTTTTAAAACTCATTAGCCCATTTTAATTTGAAGCAAATGAATATACTTTATGTAGTTTTGCTGTAATATTAATATCTACTTTTTGGTATTTGTATGCATTGAATTAATCTTATTGGACGGCTAGTTATTTATATGTTTTTGAATTGGGCTACGTTAATTTGTAAAAGTTACGAATGAAATGTCATTAGTTGTATTTATGTAGTGTTGTTGTAAATATTAAAAAATTTGATTATGGTACGAAACCGAACGGAACGGAACCGACCCGAACCGAACCGAACCCGAACGGTTCCATAATTATATTTGGACCTGACGGGTCAATTTATTAAATACCTGAAAGTTTTGGGTCGGTTCGGGTCTCTTCAAAACCGAACCCAACCGACCCACGGACAGCCCTACCAATAGATAATAACACGAATTGGAGTTGGGCCGAACCCAAAAAAATATAAACACATGTCTTTTTTTCTCTTTCTCGGGTCGTAGCGCCTAGCCGCTACAACTTTATTTCAGACATCATCCTCCAATTCGATTGTTTAGTGTGTCAAAAGCAAGTCTCAATATGAGACTGAAAATTCGGAGCAAAACTTTTTCGGTTGAAATTTGATGTGTAATCACTATTTGGTTATATTTGATCCCTTTGACATCTTTTTTCATCCAATTGACCATTAACACTCTCAATTCTTCATCATGAGGTTCAGCGCAACTGTTGAGTATTTGTGCTTTAGTTCCCAAACTTTGGAACTCTTACAATTTAGTCATTTTCTACAAATTTGTCAACTTTTACTTATTTTCTTCAATTTTATCAACCTACATCACAACATCAAAACACACATAAAAACAATCTAAAACTATCGAAGGTAACAAAATAGTGGCATAAATACTGTGAGTGTGGAACACTCATCAGATATAAATTTAAGAGAATAAATTGTACTCTCAAAACTCAACTTTACTGATTCAATTTTTTTGTGGTGATGAAATACTACAAATGAACAATATTTTATACTACATTTGATATATAAGAATTAATTGCTAATACAAAAATTTAAACACCCATTAAAATTTTTAGATATATGAATAAAAATAAATTCATTTATAATAACTTTAGATTCATATAGATCAAAATTCATTGAGTTTAGATTAATATTAATGTTAATTAATTGAGAATTAATAACACGTGATCAATACATGAGAATGATTTTGTAGTATTTATTACATATTGAAAAATGAAAAAATAAGATATTATTGAAATAATTTAATTGTAATAAGGTTAAAATCGTCCAAAAAATGATTATCATTTCATGTGATATTTAATATATTATAGATATTTACACAATACAATATTTTATATGTAAATTCAAAAAAATTTCTTACGTTTTAACTACTTATTCTCCAAAAAATCAATATTTAAAACATTATTTTTTCGAAATGAACATCAAACAGGGGCAATGTTACATTTTAATCTCTATTATTTCACTGCACCATTCTCCTGCTTGAGAGTGTTGGGGATGGCTATGAACGTTTTTTTAAAGTAATAATTTTGAGCGTTTATACTTGTAGATCAATTTTGAGTGATTTAAGCGCGATTTTTAAAATAGTCCAATTGATGTTTTGGAGTTTATTATCCACCAATTCTAATTTTTTTTAAAAGAATAATAAAATTACATATATGTCATTTGGTGAAATTTTCAATATATAATTTATTGTATGAAATTATTTACCCATAAACAGTGTTCTAAAAAGCGTAAAGTGTGGCGATGCGTGGAAATCAAGCTTCGACCTAGTTGAGTTTAGGCATTGAAAAGCGTAAAGTAAGCATTTTATTTTAAAATTATTTTACGTTTTAAATCAATTTAAAAACCATGTAATAATTAAAGGAAAAAAGACTTTGAAAGACGTAACAAGTGTGGGCTAGGCGCGCCTAGACGCGAAAAAAAGAAGAAGGAGAAACTAGGTGTTTTGCTCCACTTCGCGCACCTAGGCGCCACTTTTTATATCACTACTCATAAGTGATATTTTACTTATAAATATTTTTTGCATATAAGTTTTTAACTTAAAAGGTTAAAAAAAAAATTCCATTAGTATTTTTTTTTACTTATAAATAAATTTTACATCAATAAGTTAATTTTATACTTTTAAACTTTTTATACATAAGTTCATTTTTTTACTTATAAGTAACTTTTTATATTTTATAAATAATTTTTTTGCCTTAGTAGTATTTTTACTTAATAAACAAATTTGTACACAAAAGTAAATTTTATCTTATAAGTGCATTTTTTTCACTTATAAGTATTTTTTTTAATTATAGAGTAATTTTTTTAGTTAATGTACTTTTATTTACAAGTTATTTTAAACAAATTATATTGATTGAAAATAATTATTTTATAGATGTTGAAATTATAAGAGAATATGAGAAAAGGTGAAAATCTATTCAAGGAATATGTGCACTAATTAATCAGATTTATTCATTTGAATCATTAAATCATATCACTTTCGTTCATAGCCATTTCGATTGCATTTTACGATTTGCCCATTTCGCAAATCCTTTTTTAAGCATTGTATGCAAAGCCACAACCAGAATTAGACTATCATGCTAGGTATTGGATGCTAATTAGTTCCATATTTACAGTAAACTAGTCACAGATAAACGTGCATTGCACGTTATTTTCAAATACTTTATAAGCGTTGTAAAATGATATTTGAAAATCATTACAATTCAATTATTTATTTACTTGTATGATAATAATCAACATTAATTTATATATATATATATATATATATATATCATATTATAATTCAATCAATTAATTCTTTAAATTCATGCACGTAGACTTTATATATTTTGGAGGCTATTCAATTACTCTAAAAATACTACAATTCAATTATTTATGTATGTGCATGTATACTAATTAACGTTTATTTACAGATATATAAAATATAACATTAAGTTATCAAGTTCAATTCCAGTTATTATGTGGATCCAAATGGTTCCATTGACGAAATACTCGAAATATAATTGATGATTTTGAATATTGAAATAACCTAATTGATCTATCTGACGCCCATACCTAAAGATGAGTCCAAAACCAAATAAAATAAAAAGTTGAAGAATTTTGAAGAGTAAAAAAAATGGAAGGAAGGGCCAAAGAGCATTGCAACAGGCTGCGATACATGGGTAAGATACATCGAAAAGTATGTACAGAAAATCGAAAAGTACAAAAGTAGAGGATAAAATCTTGGGTTGCAAGCTAGCTATTGTAATTAGGATTAAACTACTTGCACAGGGAAAATCCACTTGTACAAGTGCTAATGCAGTCTTGGCAACATTGCATGACATCATGTCAAGTTGTATGTACATATTCCCCATACATAAAACAAATTCCATGTAATTGTATGTTTGGCAACCTACTCATGGGAGTTTTTAGAAATTGTATACGCTTATCAGTCAATTCCAACTCAACTGCCACTCTTTCATTTGCACAAGAAGATTGGCCTTCATTCAATTAAGCACATTGGATCACAGATTCTGGTGGTGCTACTATTTGTTTTCCTCTTATAATTCATATTGAAATGGAGAAGAATAAATTTGTATTGACTGAATTGAGCTTGTGCAAACTGAATTGAACCGCACTGCAACCTCCTTCAACTTCATTGCTATTTTTGCTGAGCTGTTGTTGAGCTAAGCTCTTTGTATTTTGTTACTCCCCCTCCAAGGCGGATTATGAGGATTGATGATGGCCATCTTGGACAATAAAGGGAACCGAAGACTGCGGGAAGAGGCTTGGTGAAGATGCCAGCAAATTGGTTTTGTGTTCAAACTAGCATCAGTTTGACAAATCCATCATTAATTTTGTCTCGAATGAAATGGCAATCTATTTCGACGTGTTTGTTTCATTCATGAAAGATGGGATTAGTTGCAATGTGTATGGTTTACAGAAAATAAAAACAGGGACATTGGATGAAACCTGAAAGTCTCGAAGGAACTGGGAAATCTGAATAAGTTCACTGGTTGTAGATGCCAAAGCACGGTATTCTGCTTCGACTGATGACCTTGACAATGTGTTTTGTTTCTTAGCTTTCCAATAAGCCAAAGAATCACCAAGAAAGACGCACAAACCTATCATTGATTTCCTTGTATCCAAGAAAGCACCCCAATTAGCATCCGCAAATGCACGAAGTTGGAGAGAAGAATATGCTGAAAATAGAAGCCCTTAACCTAGAGTAGCTTTGAGGTATCGTAAGAGATGATGGGCAGCATTTAAATGGGGTTTTCTAAGCTAAGCAACAAATTGGCTCAACTTGTAAACAACAAAAGTTATATCCGATCTGGATATAATTAAATATAGTAGGCACCAATCAATCTTCTATAAATTGAAGCATCGCAAAGAAGCTCTCCCTCAAATGAACAGAACTTAACCATGGGATCCATGAGTAAGAGGGCTAGCTTGCAAGTCAGAAAGTCAGTGTCTTCCAGCAACTGGAGTGTGTAGTGTCTCTGAGAAAGGAATATTCCTTTATGTGAGCAGCCAATCTCCAAACCAAGGAAATATTTCAAATGACCAAGATCCTTGAGTTTGAAAAGACTACATAATAGAGATTTCAAAGAATCAACTGCCTTGTAATCTACACCTGTGATGATTATGTCATCTACATAAATCAATACAGCCACAAATGTATTTCTAGATCCTATTGTAAATAATGAGTAATTTAATTTTGATTAAATGAAACCATGTGAAATGAGAGTGGTAAAGAATTTAGAAAACAATTGTCTTGAAGCCTACTTTAAACCATAAATGGATTTTTGTAGTTTGCAAACCAATTTCTCCCCATGTGCACAAGCATTACTATGTTTGTCATATCCCAAGGGCAGATCCATAAAAAATTTCTCGAAGAGATCAATATTTAGAAAAGCATTATTAACATCTAATTGAGTGATTTGCCATTTGTTGATAGCTGCAATAGCAAGAAAGATTTTGACTATGACTAGCTTAGCCACAGGAGAAAAAGTTTCAATGAAGTCCAGTCCTTTTTGCTGGGCATATCTCCTTCCCACTAAACGTACCTTGTATATGTTAATACTATCATCAAGTTTGTGCTTTATTTTATATACCCACTTGCAACCTATGGAAGACTTTTTTAGGTAAATTAATCACTGACCAATTGTTATTAAGTTCCATTGCCTCCGGTTTATTAGCCATGGCCTTTCTCCAACGATCAAATTTAACAGCTTGATAGTATTATTGTGGTTCAAAACTGGAAGAAACATTTAATAGGTAGCTACGGTGAGAAGGCGAAAAGGCCTTGTAAGAAATGTATTTTCCCAAAGGATAAAGAGTGTTATGATCAAGGTCAATAGATTACAATGAAAGTCTTGAAGATATGATGGGGGTTTGCTGGTTCTAGTGGATCTTCTAGGAACTATAGGTAAGTGTGGATTGAAATTTTGAGTTAAATGAGAGTTGGTAGGTATAATATAAGTACAATGGACAGAGTTATTTTGTACTTGAGGGGTAAGATCAAGAGTTGAAGATGAGGGATTTTGACATGGTGAGGCAATGTTAATTGCTTATTTAGTTAAAACAAGATTAAGAAAATGGTCAATCAATTCATGATAATGAGGAATAGAATGAAAGGGAAAAAGTTTTTCATGGAAGATCACATCTCTGGAAATGAAAAAAGACTTGGAAATGATATCATATAGCTTGTGCCCTTGGATACCAGGTGGATAACCAATGAACACAAGAGTTCTAGTTCTTAGGTGAAATTTTGGGAGATGAGATGACAAAGTAGAAGTAAATCATAGGCAATCAAATACTATAAGGTAATTATATTCCACTGGACATTTATAGAGGAGGGAAAATGGAGATTCATTATGTAGGATTGGAGAAGGTGTTTTATTAATGAGAAACGTGGTTGTGAGTATACATTACTCCCAAAATTTGATAGGAATCTGTGATTTTATATATACAGGGCCCTATCAACATTGAGAAGATACTGATATTTTCTTTCAACCACTGAATTTTGTTAGGCCGTTCAACACATAAGAACTGATGAATCACCCCCTTTTGAGGCAAGGGACTCTGTAAACTGCAAACTTTGGGGCATTGTCAGACCGAAATTTCTTGATTACTTTGTGAAACTGAGTTTCAATCATATTTAAAAACATACGGATAATATGGCGACATCTGAGTTATGCTTCATAAGGTAGGCCCATGTAAAACTAGTATAGTTATCTACCAATGTAGGAAAGAACCTGTGACCATCATGTGTTGGAGCATGATATGGACCCCAAATCTCACAATGGATCAAATCAAAAGCATTTGGGGACAAATGGTTATTTAAGACAAATAAGAGTCTCTTTTGTTTAGCTAAAGGATAGATAAAGCATGGAATATAACACTTACTCTTGTATCCATTACAATTGAGAGTTAATTGATCTTTCATCATCTCTAACTTCTGGAAAGACAAATGGCCAAGCCTATGATGCCATGTGTGAGTAGTTACATTATTAACCACAAAATATGCAGAATTAAAAACATTACAACCATTTAGAATAGAGCTAGGTGATACAACATCCAATATGTATAGGTTAGTGACCTCTTTATCCTTGACAATCATCCTTAAGCTATTGAGGTCCTGAATAATACAAGAATCAGTGAGAAAACTGATGTTTATAGATGAATTCCTGGTTACTGAATGACAAACAGCAGATTGTACCATTGATGTGTACATGAATTCTTTCATGATTAGGCAATATAATGCATGCATTCTGAATTGTTTCATTATGTAGAAGGCTGATTGAGTGAAACATATATGACTTGTGGCTCCTGAATCCACTACCCAGTATGTATGGGAATTGAGCATTGGGGTGGGGGAGATAGAAAATAATGTACTTGATATATGGCCAGAATTGGTACCTACTTCAATATTAGTCTTTGTAGATGTGAGATGAGTGCTCGACATATTCATCTGGTGCTAGTATTGAGTTGGATTTAAGGTATGCATAAACTCTCCAACATTTGAATTTGTCTGCTCTGGAATTGATTCAAATACTTAATTTGCAATGGCATGATTCACTTAGCTACTAAAGGATGATTGATTAGGACCAGATCTTTGTTTGGCCTTATATCCAGGTGGATATCCATGTAATTTATAGCATTTATCAATTGCATGACATGTATAACCGTAATAAGTACAAATAGGTCTCTCATTCCTTTGATGTTTATTGTATGACTAACCTGCATTAGACTTCTTGGCATCATTCTTAACATAGAAGGCCATTGAATCAGTAACACCATATGCATTGTTGTTTGTATTGACATTTCTTTGATGTTCCTCTTGAGAGATAAGTGCAAAAACTTTATTTATAGAAGGAATATGATCCATCATCAACAGTTGGCCTCCTACTTGAACAAATGAATCATTTAGTCCCATCAGAAAAGACATAACGTATCCCATATGGTAATGATCAATCAACTTCTTTGTTCATCTACAGCTACATTTTCCACAGGAGCATGGCGGCTTGTAATTACTAAGTTCCTTCAAAATAGTCTTCAGCTTTGCGAAGTACACATTTACATAAGATTGGCCTTAGGTGTGGTTCATCAATTCTCCTCTGAACTGAATTATGCAAGGCCCATTCTTTTGTTGATATCTCTCCTTGAGATCATCCTAGATCTCTTGTGTAGATTCAGCATAGATAACACTAGCTAAGATCTCTTTAGGCACTGAATTGAAGATCCATGAAATCACAATGTTGTTATTTTGGATCCAAATGTTCAACAAATCATCATTACCCTCAGGTATTGCTATGGATCCATTAATAAATCCTAGTTTATTTTTCACTGATAGAGTAATTGTCATAGTATGACTCCATGATGCATAATTGTCTCCTATCAATGACTAACCCTGGGTTGTTTGAATGATGCAGAAAATGAGGACTTGTTCCATCATCAATGGAGGAATTGCTCGTGGATTAGGAATTGAATGATCGACTCTGATTTGAGCTTTTGTCATGGTGATTCAAAAACCAAAAACAAATTTTACAATAGCGAGGAAGCAAAATTGCTCTGATACCATATTGAAATAGAGAGGAATAAAATTTTATTGAATGAATTTTTACATCATAATGTGTATTACAGCAACATAAATAGATATCACCTAACTAATTAACTGATTATACAACCAATACAAAGATGACACGTGTAACCAACTACCACAACTAACTAACAGCCTAACTGAATTGAGCTTGTGCAAACTGAGTTGAACCGCACTGCAACCACCTTCAACTTCATTGTTCTCCTTGTTGAGCTGTTGTTGAGCTGCTACTGAGCAATTTGTATTCTGTTAATGTTTATGATTTATTAAAAATTAAAACTACATATTTTTCCTATAGTGGCAGTCAAAGGTTCAAAAAGAAAAACTTTCTATTCTTCATGTACCTAATATGTCATTCAATTTATCAACTGTACTACCTTGACTGTGGTCTCTCGAGTGGACAAACTCAACAAGAAGTAAAATTTGTTCTTTTTAGCCGCTCATGGAATAATGTTATGTCATTATAGTAGATCATCCTAGTTTTCATAATAAAGTATTTGTTTCTAGCTTTGTTTAGGGGGGAAAAATGGGTACTTCTTTAATGTGATGTTTGTTAAATAGGAAGACATCGTCGTTCTTGTTCTCTTGCACGTTCTTATAAACCCCTTTTTCACTAATTCATACTGAAACTTAGGACCTGCTTTGCTTTCAAATTTTTCTACAAAATGGTTTTGAACTTTTATAGATGACTTACTCAGGTGCTTCGGGTTTATTTGTAAAAAGAAAAACCAAATATGGAAAAAGCTTCAAGGTTTTTCATAACATAGTCAAAGTCGGTTTCAAGTTCAAATTCAAGTTTTTAGAACTCATAGAGGACTCGAATGCTTTAACTCTGTTATTGGTAAATATATTGTTGATAATGGTATGCTATATTATTCACCTCAGCAACGTGGAATCATAGAACGAAAAATAGATATATATTTGAAGTTGCTCAATCACTTTTGTTCACAATTGGTGTTCCAAAATTTTCCTAGGAGAAACATTTTTCATTACTTCATATTTGATAAACTGCATTTCCTCAAACTAGACTTTTAACTTAAAATTCTCCTAAAATAATTTGCTATGTATCTTTTGTTTAAGTAAACATAGAGTTGTCAATGAGCCGAGTCAAGCCACGAGACAAAACTCGAAGCTCGGGCTTGGCTCGAGCAAAAATGGTTTGGGCTTTTTTTTGCTCGAGCCGAGTCGAGTCGAGCAAAAGCTCTGCCAAAAAATTGAGGCTTGGCCTTAGCAGGTCGAGCCGGCTCTTTTTTTTTTTTCATGCAACTGCCTACAAATGTTGCAAACCATATTTACCATTTTTAAATTTTTTTTTTGCTTTTAATTTGAAGCTCGGCTCGTCTGGGCCGAAATGGCCCATGATATGGGCCTGCCCGTGTGGCTGGGCTGGCTCGAGCCCGAGCCCGAGCCGAGGTCCCGAGCTAGCCACGGATAGCCAAGTCAGTAAGCCATTTTGACATCCCTAAGTACACAATGATAACCAATTAAAATTGGACCTAAAAATTGTCAAATGTTTGCTTCCATGGATGTTACATTCTTTGAAAACCCATTCAATTTTGATGAGGATTCTCTTCTTGGGAATGATTTTGAAGTTTCTTTGTGTTTCCTCATTCTTGATCTAATCACTGTAGTTGGTTAAAGTGCACTCGTTTTACCAAAAATTAAAGAGCCATTGCTTAATGGATTCAATGCCACAGAGATTCACAGGGCACGTTTGTTAGAATATTTGAAAAGTTAGATTAAAAGAAGTATTTTTTTGAATATATTTAAATAATTTTTTAGAAATGTCTTATCCGACTAAAAAAGCTTTTGCAAGACCCCTAAAAAATAGACTCAGAATATGTTACACAATAATTGAGCTTCAGGTCTATTTAACTCTTATACTTAATACTTTCTATTTCTCTTTGAAAAAATGAGAGAAAAAGTATTTAGTCTTATAATCATCATCCTTTTTGAAAACATACATCCTTAGTACAACTGTTAGATACCTTCTGAGCCCCCCCCCCCTCCCACCACCTCGTCCATCCACCTCATCTGCCACGTGTTGGCCGAATTGATTTGGTGTTGCCATGTGACAGACGAACTGAATCATGTTGAATGAACTAATTCCATAATTCCGAATTGAAACACTATTGCCCCACCTCGTAAAAGAACCGAACTAACGGCCATTCACGGCTGATGCAAAGGCCCACACTCCACATTCGTTATGCCTCATAATTCGCCTCGCTACACCTCTACCAAGATATTTTGTGAGGAGATATATCCAAAGTCTAAGTCCTTGACTAATTGATGGGACGTATAGCAGGCTACAAACGGTCAACTCAGTTGCTATGTCAAAAATCATTTAATGCCCGCCAGCCTATGGATTGACAAACTGATGTTTATGAAAGGATAACTCATCCGGGATCTGAAGCCACGTATTCCCCCATCCAACGGTTCTCCTCTTCATTTCTCTAATATAAATACCCCGTACAATGGTAAGGTGGGGGTTCCCCATTTTTCTAATCTTTTCATCATAATAATCAACTCTAATGAGCCTTTCATGATGTGCTACTGTGCGCAGGAAGAGCATACATGAAGATTTATTCTGTTGGTCATGTGTCGGAGCCATTTTTCGAGGTCAACAACAACTATCTTCTTATTTAAAGAATATTGTATCTAACTCATCTAGTGTTGAAATTCCAAAATCTATACACCTACTCTATTGTTCCTAAATGGAGAAGTATTGTCCTTTGTTTAAAAAAAAATGTTTTTCAAATAATTGTAGAAATACTTCACTGTTTACTAAAGTAGATGTTGTAGCATGAGTAGATTACACTTAATCAAATGGTTTAGAAGCATATTAATCATATTGTACCTCATCCAGGTTGGAACTATTGATAGCGGTACCACTCAACTACGAGATGCTTGAAAGTCGATGTATAAATGTTCCCGAGAGTAGCATCGAACCCCAAAATCGCAAGCCACGATTCAAGCTAAGTCCTCTAAATGTAAGTGAACGTTAAAGATGTAACCTTTTTTTTAGAAGGAGGGTGGTACCTTTGAAATTTTATTAAATTGTCCTCACTTGTACCGGAGGAATACCGTGGTTACAAATGATAGCAATGAAATCAATAAATGAGGAAGTACTACTTCTCTTACAGTGAAAGTAAAAAATGAGTACTACCTCCCTTACAAAAAGCATAAGTTAAATAAAAAATAAAAGTAAAATACAAATACTTAAACTCTAGTGCTGGGCAAACCATATCTGTCAATCTGAACAAGTGCCCTAATATGTCGTGGTAGGTCGGGTGGTCCATATTCCTGGTATCTAAACTGATGCTGACCCTCGGTAGCAAGTGCATCTGCAACTTGGTTTCCCTCTCTGAAGATGTGGGAAACCATACCTTTGTCAAAGGAAACGATATCTGCAATCCGTCTGACTATTCCCTCGATAGGCCACGGTCTGCCACCTCTGGTGATACAGTAAATGGCAACAGTCGAGTCTGCCTCAACCCAAATATCTTACAAGCTAAGATCTCTAGCTAGTAGTATCCCATCATGAGTAGTCCTGGGTTCCGTCTCTAATATCATACATTGTCCATATGAAGTTGAGAAAGCTTTGATACAATTTTTTGCGTAGTCCCTGATGATGTCTCCCTCCACTAGCAAAACCATCCTTGATACAACCATCGGTGTTGATCTTGACGATCCAAATAATGGAGTGTGCCACCAAACCATGATTGGGGTAGGAGATGGGGAAAGAGTCAAAGAAATACCAAANAGAGTCAAAGAAATATCAAAAAGTATAGCAAGCTGCATGTCATTACGCCAATGTATCGGTCGGAATAGTCCACCAATATGGAGGAAGGATACCATACGACAAACTCTTCGTATAATACGTCCCGAGCTCATACATATGTTTTCGTGCTTTGCATTATTCCTCTCAATTCAAAGAAACCAGAAAATCAATAGAGGAATAATGATACGAATGTGCCCGGTCCTTGTAAACTATCCAGAATACCTCCATCTCAGAAATCTCTGTCTGACACTCTCTCATGTACTCATGGTAATCTGAAAGTACGACCTCAATTTTCGAAAAGCGGTGACCAATGAAAGAGCCAATTTTTCGATGTCCGAGTAGTAAGCTTCTGTAGGTAGCAAGGCTATGCTTACATAATAGATTGACAATTGGTGTGCTTCTTCTTCTTGCACAAGCACCGAGCTTATCGAACCTTCAGCTACGGCTAAGTATAACAATAGGGGCTCTCCCTCCTTTGGCTTGCTGAGGAGGGGTGCGCATCCTAAGTAGTTTTTCAACTCCTAGAATGCGTCTTCGCACTCTGGGGTCCATTGCACCTTTTTACCCCCTTTGAGGATTTTGAAGAAGGGCGGCACTTTTCAGTGGCTCTAGAGATGAAGCGATTTAGTGTAGCTATCCGTCGGTAAGTCGTTGCACTTATTTTGACTTCTGAGGCGACTTCATTTCCATTAGGGCTTTGATTTTCTCTGGGTTGGCCTCAATTCCCTTCTGATTTAGAATGTAACCTAAGAACTTTCCCGATGCTACACCAAAGGCACATTTCAGAGGATTCAGCCTTATGTGGTATTCTCTCAATGTATGGTAAGCTCTGCCAAATGTTTAATATGCTCCTTAGCTAGGAGGCTTTTCACAATCATGTCATCGACCTACACTTCCATTGTTTTGTCGAGTTGAAACGTCTTGTTGACAAGTCTTTGGTAAGTGGCCCTAGCGTTTTTCAAGCCGAAGGGCATTACCTTATAATAGTAAAGCCCTCTGTTAGTGATGAACGAGGTATTTTCCTCGTTGCCTGGGAACATGGGGATTTGATTGTAGCCTGAATAGGCATCCATGAAGCTCAACAACTCATGTCTGGCAGTCGAATCTATCAACTGGTCGATTCTTGGAAGGGGGAAGTTGTCCTTTGGCCAGGCCTAGTTAAGGTTGGAGAAGTCAATATAAACCCTCAATTTGCCATTGTGCTTCTTTACAAGCACAGGGTTTGAAATCTACTTTGGATAATTGGCCTCATGGACAAAGCTATTGTTGAAAGGTCTCTCCATTTCTTCTTTCAGAGCCTCATACCTTTCGGCATTCAATGCCCTCCTCTTCTACCTGTGTGGAGTATAGCTAGGATCAATTCGCAAGTGATGGCAACAGACCTTGGGATCTATCCCAATCATATCTTCGTGTTTCTATGTGAAGATATCTGAGTTCTATCAAAGGAAGTCTTTCAGTTCTTCCTTAGTCTCTTCGTCCAGTTCTTTTCCGACCTGCAAGACCTTTGACGTGTCCTGGAGATCTACTGGGAATGTCTCAAGTTCTTCCACAGGGGCAGTTTGGGACTCCGATTCGATCACCCTAGGGTCCAGTTCTTCCAAAGATATCTCAAGTCTGGCTTCTGCCATGACGATGTCTTACATCGGAGGTTTTTTTTCTTCAGGGGCCTCCGTCATTTCGACGTCTGATACCATGTAACTCGTGGCTCTGCCTTTCTTAGAGAATTAAGGTATCATTCCCTGGATCCCATCTGATCACCTCGGACAGTGGTAATTCCTCGTTCTATGGGGAACTTCATGCAGAGGTGATGTATAGAAGTGACTGCCAATAGTTTCTTCAGGGCGAGCCTCCCCAGAACTCCGTGATAAGCGGATCGGCGATCAACAATTAGGAATTCCATGAAGTGATGTGCCACTTGGGGTGAAGCTCCAATTTCCATAGCCAAAGTAATTTTGCCTCTGGGAATTATGTTGTTTCCAATGAATCCATAAAGGGACGAGCTCATTGGCGTTAGCTCTTGATCCACTGCCATTTTGTCGAAGGTCGTCCCAAATAAGATATTCACCGAACTGCCATTATCCACCAACATGCGTTTCAGCCTATTGCGGGCTACCACGACTCTAACCACCAGGGCGTCGCAGGGAGGGAAGTGCATACTTGCAGCATCTTCCTGAGTGAATGTAATAGGCTCTGCATCCCTACCATTGTGTGACTGGCTTACTATGAACTGGGGCTCTTTCCTCCCTGGTGTAGTTCCTTTGCGCATTTTTTGATTCACTTCCTACATGGGGTCCCCCAATGATGGTGTCAATTTCCCGAATGGGTTGCTGTTTAGTGGAGGGGACAGAGTCTCTTCTGGGGTGTTGCCAGCTTCGAGGCCTGTCCCTATCATTGTTCCTGTCACTATGGGGGGAATGTCGCCTCGTTTCGGCTCTTCGAGGGAGGCTTGGCCTTGGATTGTTACCTTGATACTGGTAATCTCTGGAATCACGAGGGTTGCTTGGGGGCCTATTTGTCCCTCTGCATTCATTTGTATCGTGACCATAAAGAGGGAAAATGGTGCAGTAGGGTCGCACCTCCTGGGGCCTATCTCTAAGCCTCCATCATCTTCCCTTATTTCTAGATGTTGAGAGCCATCCAGTGTTTCTGGCTGGGTTGCTTGTGCTTGGCCCAACATTTTCATAAGCCAAGGCGGGGATTGCATTCAAAGTGGCAGTGGCCAGTGCTTGTCCCGAAGTAGGGGCTACAGTATGTCCGGCCTGAGTCCATTGCTGGCTCATTATTTGAGGGGTCCCTGCCCATCTGCCTTTGAGGCGGTGGGAGCCCTTGGGTGGCTCTTTTCCTTTGGTCAATCATTTCCTCATTGACGATCTCAACTTTCATCATTTCCACCAATTCATCGTACGTTAAGGGGTTCTTGCTTCGACGTCTCTCCAGAATAAAGTGTTCGTGTTTAAACCTCATTTCAGGGCTGAAAGGGCCTCCTTATCTGTGACTTGCTCGTAGTAGGTTATCTCATCGGTGAAACGAGCGAGGTAACTTTTTAGGGTCTCCCCTGCTGCTTGCCTCATGTCTTGCAAACTTTGAATTGGCGCCTCCCCTCTTTCCTTGAAAGATATTGGTCCAGGAATGCTTTTTCAAGTCTGGCCAACTTCTTATACTGAGTGGTACCAATCTGCTGTACCACACCTCAGCAGCTCCACCGAGAGTTAGGTGGAAAGCTCTGCATTTTAAAGCCAGCGAGGCACCTTGGAGACTCATTTGTGTTTTGTACTTGTTGAGATGTTTCTCCGGATCTCCCTTTCCTTCATATTTGGGAATCTTTGGAGGGACAAAGTTATGACGTATCAGAAAGGTACGAAGCTCCCTGGAGAAGGGCAAGTTATCATCGTCATCGTCCAGCTCGTACGTCTTACATGGTTCGTCAGAATCGTTCCCATCTGCTATAGGGCGATGTGGATGCTGAGCTGTTTCAGCTATGTTTTCCCAATTCATTTGACTTCGCCTTTCCCGCCTATTTCTAGGTGGAGGGGCCTGAGCCTCTTAGCCTTGTACACGCTCCTGCTGTCCAGCCGTTTGGTACGGGGGCTGGTTCCTATTCCTAAGCATCCGCCCGATTCGATCAAACACACTGGTAGAACGTTGAGGTTGTTCATACTCCGGAGGGAAATTGTACTCTCCTGTAGGGGCGTCATCAAGCGGAGCACCATCCATTCCCACTTTCCTTTCAGCAGGCGCTTCTTCCTGGGGGCTCAGTCGATTTCTCCTGCCTCTCAGTTCGTCTATGGGCTGAGTGTTGATTTTGTGGGGTTTGAAAACCGCCCTGATTTTGCACTTGCATGAGGAACTCTTGCATGGCTGCATTCTGGGCTGCAATGGTCCTCATGTTGGCTGCCATGTGAGCCACCTTGGTTTTAAGTAAGCGGCAGTTCTACCACCCCTGCGATAACGGTGGTGAGGCTGTTTCTGCGTAACATTCATTCGGATGACTTCTTCTTCAGAGACATCCCTTGCTCTTCTTGCATTCACCTCTTCATTACTAGAACTCATGACCTGAGGTGACAAATGTAACGAAGCTTAATGTGTAGTTTCTTTTTCAAGAAACAATCCATTATTCAAGAGAGAGCCTCAACCGGCTATTCAAGCAACTTTTAGTGGGAAAACTCGTGGATAAAGTAGTTTTCAATAGACGGCGCCAATCTGTTGACCTCGAAAAATGGCTCCGACACGTGTCCAACAGAAAATGTCTTCAAGTCAGCTCTTCTTGCACGAGTGACACGTCATTAGTTACTCATGGCCTTTTCCAGAGGGGTTGGGAGCGGCCGCAAGTTAGTTTGAAGCTCAACCGAAGAAGAGTTCATCGGTGGTGGAACACTCGTCGGAGAGTGGTTGATAAAGAGTGTATTGCAAAATAATAACATTCGAGGGAAGATGATACTTAATTTCTCAATGTAGTAGTGGTTTGAAGAGCGTTGAATTCCAAACCCCCCCCCTTTCTTCAGGCATAAGGAGTGAATATTTATACCAAGAATGGGGAGAGGAGAGCCATTGGATGAGGAGACACATGTAGCCAGATCTCTGGAGCTCGTCCCATCCTAGGTATCAATTCATCCCTCCATAGGCTAGCGGAATTGAATGTTTCTGACAAAAGCAGCTGATTTGACCGTTTGAGTTCTACCACGCATCCCATCAGTCAGTGATCTGACTTTGGAAAAATCTTTGTACAAGAGATCTATGATGAGGCGAGGCAAGTGAGGCATTGCAGCGTTATAAGAGCGGAGTGCGGGCCTTTGCATCCGCGATGTGCTGGCGGATGAGTCTGGTTCGTTCGCTGGCACCTATTTAGTTCGTCCTTCATGTAATCACTTCGGTGTGTGCATTGAGATCGTCCCATAGGGTAATCACGTCGGCTGACGCGTGTTAGCCGACGCGTGTTACAGTGGGCAACCTCTACTGACACCTGGCGTCGAGGTGGAGGGTCGACACCTACCCGTAACAATTGTTATTTTGGAAAACATCCTTACCTTTCATTTTTTGCATTTTCACCCTTATTTCCACATTTCATTGCAGAAAAGGTAATTTTCATCCATTTTCTCAATTAAAAATTATGAAATGACGAATATACCATTCTCTTTAAATAAAACAATACGAAAAAGAAAAAACCTAATTGCAACCATAGTCCCTTTTTAAAAAAAAACGTAAATAAGTCCCAGATAAATTATTAAAAGTGTAATTAGTGCATAATGCCCCTACCTTTCACCATTATTGTGAAAAACGTCCATATCTTTCATTTTTTTGGCATTTTCACCCTTAGTTAGACATGAATTGCGCAAACCATCATTTTAATCTAATTTCTCAATAAAAAACTGTGAAATAATGAATATACACTCTTATTTAAATATTTTTTTTATTTCTAATTCTTTAATAATTTATTTGAGACTCGTTTGCACTTTACAAAAAATAGGATTATGGTTGCAATTAATTTTTTTAGCTTTTTTTTAAATATGAGGGTGTATTCGTCATTTTACAATTTTTATTGAAAAATTGGATGACAATTGATGGAAAAAATGATTTGCTTAATTAAATGTTTAATTAATGTTGAAAATGTCAAAAAATAAAATAAAAGGTAGGGACTTTTTTGCAACAATAGTGAAAGGTAGGGATATTGTGTGCTAATTAACCTTTCAGTAATTTATTTGGGACTTATTTGGGCTTTTTTGAAAAAAGTTGGGACTGTGATTGCAATTAATTTTTTCTTTTTCCTTTTGTTTTATTTAAATAGAATGGTATATTCGCCATTTCACAATTTTTAATTAAGAAAATGTATAAAATGACATTTTGCGCAATAAAATGTGGAAATAAGGGTGAAAATACTAAAAAATGAATAATAATGACATTTTTCACAATAACAGTGAAAGGTAAGGACTTTACGTGCTAATTACTCATATTAAAATCATTCCTAAAAATTATTCAAAATCAAAACCCTCACAAACACTTATAATCGATACTTTAAAAAAACCCCTATAATTGGTACCCAAACTTCCAAGCAGGGCCTTAATAGACAGTTAATGCTACCTAATTCATCTCAAGTGAAGCCCTACAATCAAATTCATCTCTCTATAGTTTCAACATATGAGCCTGTCTTTTCCAATTTTTGTGCTCAACATAGCAAAGCCTACACAATATCCATTCTTCACCAATCAACGACACACACACTCTCTCTCTCTCTCTCTCTATTGCTCAAAATCATAAATATTATAATTACATGAACTTTGTACACATTCTTCAAATTTTTAGATTACACATGAACACCGGCTTAAAAAATCTTAAATGTTGCCCAACTCTTTATTGGATTCCAATTTAAACTCCTTCATCAAAGTCATCCTCAGTGTCATTCGATATAAAATCATTTTCATCGAGCTTCCTTATTTCAATTCGAAAATTTCTATTATATCTTGTAGATGGTATGATATCATTATTAACCTTCTTATCATCATCACAACCATAAAAAATTCATGATTGTTCATTACTAGTATCACTTGCTAATAAAACTAGGGAAAAATCGAAAAAGAAGGAAGATCGGGCTCACTGTAAATAGTTACGAAAAATCTGTGTTAATTTTTAATTTTTTTTAAATGTCAAAATCCTACAATTGCTATATATCATTCATGAATTTGGGTGATTTGGGTTAATTTAATGTTTATTGTGCTCAATTTGCTTTTTTTTTTAAAAAAAAAATTATAAGAATGGGATGAGCTTTCCTACCTTTTTAAAAACAAATACGTGCACATTTTAGCGTTTAAGCTTGCATATGCGGTCAACGAAAATGGGATTGACAGCATTATCATGCGCATATATCATATGTGAGACGTTTCGAAAATGCATCGAGCATATGTCAATCGATGCATAGTATATGCGCGCATTTTACAACACCTATAACCACAATTATTTGTAGGGAAAAATTCATTTCTCCTATTTTTACTATATACTATTTTAAAAATAAGAAAACAACTTTCAAATTTCTAAAATCAGATATTTACCACGCACACCCACATAATAAACCCACCTATATATATATATATAACCCACCCTACCTCCATCACTTCTCCCGCNCTTGTGACTAGTAATAGAAAATGTGACCTGTAAATTTGAACCGTGACTCTACAAACACATGTGACCTGTTAATTTTGATTTGTGACCTATAAAAAAATGACTTTTACTTGTGAACTCGAACTTGTGATAATGATTTGTGACCTTAACGACGAATTATTTAGCCATAGTTAACTATTAAATTAATTGTTCATACTGATCCGTGACCCGTTTATATTGATTTGTGACCTATACAAAATGACCGTGATTTGTGAACTCAAACCTTTGACCTTAGCTACCAATTTATTCATTGCAAATCGATCACAATTTATCAAATTATTGGTCACAACTTATTTTGTGGTCACAAATCAATAATTTTATAGGTATTGCTTGGTCACAAATAGAAAATTTTATAAGTCACGACTTATTCATCGATCACAAAATCAACATTTTTATTGGTCACAACTCGATTACAACTTAATAAATTGTGAGTCACGGTAACAATTTTTAGGTCACATTCTGCATCGATGACAAATGTAAAATTTTATTAGTCACAACTCATTTATTTTATTAGTGACATTCTCAAATTAATTGGTCACACATTATTTTTGGTCACTACTCGATTACAGTGAGTCACATTATAATTTTAATTGGTCACACCCGATAACACGCACAAAATAATCATAGTCACCTCCAATCGGCACACCCAATTCCCACCGTCGCACGTATGCACAAACTAATCACGACCACCAACAATCACAGTCACCAATAACCATTCACAAAATAATCAGTGTCACCTCCAACCCCATCTCGCCGACACGACCGACACCGCTCCCAACAACGCACATCACCACCTCCCACCGTTAATAGTGCTAAATCCACCACATCTCCAACGTCGAATCCACCACGAACAATGCTAGATCTACCACACAACCTTACCTAACCACCGTTACCACCAAATCTACAAAATTGCCGCCATCGCCGCAACGCCATTACCAGAACTAGAACATTGCGGCATATCCAGTACTAGAACGCCGTCGCAGATCCGAACCTTCATAGAGGATGAAATCCTGTAAATCGGAACATCGAGTCTCTCCAGCATCATCATGTGGAGCTTCTCAATCTTGTGGTGGTATTGGGCCGAGGTCTTGGGAATGGATGGGTCGGAGAAGCGGCTATGCGCAGAGAAGAAAGAAGAGTGCAGAGAGATGAGAGTGGGGATAGAGAATATAGTGAGACGAGAGAAGATGATGAAAATATTTTGATTAGGGTTTCGATAATTATATTATGGTGGGTTTGGGTAATTATATTTATAATCTATATAATTATAATGTATCTAATTAAAAAATATCTGATTTTTGAAAATTAAAAGTTCAGATCTGATTTTAGAATATAAATTTTGAAAAGTAGGGAATTGTGTAATTTCCACTTATTTGTATAATTGTAAGCAGCATTGGGCCGGACCAATGCTCTGCATATTCCAAAGGCCCATTAATCTTCGTTGGGAAAATTAGGCCAAGTACCCTATAAAAATAAGTATTTTGATTAATACCTTTTAAACTAATT
Source organism: Fraxinus pennsylvanica (assembly GCA_912172775.2). Taxonomy (NCBI): domain Eukaryota; kingdom Viridiplantae; phylum Streptophyta; class Magnoliopsida; order Lamiales; family Oleaceae; genus Fraxinus; species Fraxinus pennsylvanica. The sequence continues at coordinate 10,565,443 of OU503046.1, read as the reverse complement.
AAACATTTTAATCAAGTAAAAATTACGTCCTAATCCTAAACTATTAACTAAAACTCACTCAACCTAAATTAACCCGACGGAATCCTATTACTCATCCTTAGAAATGCTCCCTATTCAGAGTCGATTTCCTCCATCTTCGAGAAACCTCAACCTGAAATCTACGTTTTCGACCATTTTCTGTCGATTTCATCGACGTCTTCCTCCGTCTCCGTTCATCTTCACTCTTCTCATTTTCATTTCGTGGAGATCTTAAACATGTACCCGAAAAAAAACCCCTAAATATCCGAAAGACTAACCTGTTATGATCAAAATCCAGAAATTTGAGTCCGATTTTAATTTATTCACTTCGACTCCAATTCTGACTCCTGACTCCGACTCATATTTCTATAATGGTTAGAGAAAGTGGGTTGAAGAGGAAAATAAATATTGAAGAAGAACCATTTTCAAAGAAGAAGAATAGAGTTTCATCAACATCTTATAAACCTAAGGTAGCCAACATTTTTCACTGCAGAAGTAAAATAAATTTAGTTGTTGTTGATGATCGTTGTCATTATTTATGATGCTTCAGTACACTCGATTCAATATGCTAGGGCATGTTGTTTACATTTATATAACGATTTTGTTAAACACTGATAAAAAGTGATAATAAGTTAAAACAATAAGTTATGTCGAGATTTTACTTCAATCTATTACTTGGTGAATGATTTCTTATACTTTGATGTTTGCAAAACTTGTTTTACTTAGTATTAAAAGTATCTCTTTACCAATTATAGTTTTAATACTAACGCGTTGAGGAAATGAAATTCCCAATTTTGTTTGGATTAATTAGGAGTTTGTCATTGAGTTTGAGGAGTTGAAAACTAGACTATTAAGGCATACAGAGTCTAATTATGATTAGGATGAAAACGATATCTATATGAATAAATGTGGTAGTGTCGTGTTGACATTCAGATGAAATCCATGGGCTATGTTTCCTCTATGTTGGAAAGTTATAGTTTAATTGAAAACTGTTTGGCTTTTTGATTATATTGCCCCATTCATTAGAAATCAATATATGTTATAGAACAAAATCAATTGGTGAAATTCTCCCCCCTGTCTGTGTGCATATATATATAGATTGTTGTGTGTATAGATTGCTGTGGGTATATGATTGAGGTATATGATTGATGTGTCTATGAATCTGTGTGCATATATTATCTCCAGAAGCACCGTGTTCAACGCTGCTGCCCCTCTGTCAGAGGCGTCGGTTGGACAGGAAATCGATGCCGATATATATTTATGCATTTTTTGTAATGATTAAAGTAAAAAAAAAAAAAAAAAAGGAAGAATCTATTTATTATGTGATTATTGGATTGGTTGTGATAGGAAATTGAGTTTAAAACTGAAAATTTTCAAGAGGACTCGTGCTGGCATTTGAGGTGGTCCTGTGATGGACGAATAATTGATTCCTGAGGATAGAATTGATGAAGAAGAGGAGGATATTGAGAGCCAGCCTAATATTCTTGCAAAAAAGAAATCGACTCCAATTGTTATAGAATAAGGAAGCCCGTGAATTTCATCAAAAAATTGTCACTTTTTTTAAAAAAATTTTTTATCACTTCTTTGAGTTTGTCACTTTTAATTTTTCTCTTTTGTGTGATTGTTTTTTTTTTTTTTTTATGTCTCTTTTTTTTCGTCACTTTTTTGAGTTTGTCATTTTTTTAAAATTGTCACTTTTGAGCGTTAGTCACTTTTTTTTATTGTCTGTCACTTTTTAATCTGTATAACTTCATTTAATTTGTGCCACTTTTTTAAAATTTGTCATTTTTTTTTAGTTTTTGTTACTTTTCAAGAAGATAAAAATATGAAATAATATATTATATTTTTATAACATAATTAGCATATGGATTGACTTGAACGTTGTGATTATTTTAAGAACATGATTACTAATGATATCCAAATGAATGGTGTTATTTTGATGTTTGTCACTTTTTTTGAATTTGTGTCACTTTTTTTAAAGAAGTAAAAAGTGACAATTTTTATAAAAAAAGTGACACGGTATTTTTCCCTTCCTAAAAATATTTCATATGATTTTTTAAAATATTCCTAATTTTTAGAAGGTATTTTTATAAGTTGCCCTATTTCGTTTTGGTTTTCACACGACCATATAAGCACACTAGGGTCTCTCCAGAGAGAGGGGTCGAGCGGCGAAAATGGTGAAGTTTCTGAAGCCAAACAAGGCGGTAGTGATCCTCCAGGGCCGTTACGCCGGGAGGAAGGCCGTGATTGTGCGTAACTTCGATGATGGCACGCGTGACCGTCCTTACGGACACTGCCTAGTGGCTGGATTGGCCAAGTACCCGCGCAAGGTGATCCGAAAAGACTCCGCGAAGAAGCAGGCCAAGAAGTCTCGCGTGAAGTGCTTCATCAAGCTGGTGAATTATAATCACATTATGCCCACGCGTTACACCCTCGATGTGGACCTCAAGGATTTGGTGACCCTCGATTCCCTCCAGTCCAGGGATAAGAAGGTCACGGCTGCCAAAGAGACCAAGGCCCGGTTTGAGGAACGGTTCAAGACTGGGAAAAATCGGTGGTTCTTCACCAAGCTGAGGTTTTGAGACTGGTGTATTGGTAATTTTTGAGCTGATCTTGGTTCTTCACAAAGAAGGATTTTGCTTTTGTATTAGATGATTCGACATTCTTATTTGAACTCGTCTTTTTGCTTAATATTATCTGTTTCGATTTACAATGAAATATTGATCTGCGATGCTCAATTTAATGTGAAAATTTGGCTTTAATCTTTTTTATCAATCTATCTTTTTGTTGTGCACTGTGAGATTATTGTTTGTGGCAAATGGTTTCTGGCTACATTTTTTTAAAAATTTTTGGAGATTAGGGTTCTGTTTTTCCCCCCAATTGATTTGAATTTGCAAATAATTTGCTAATAGCTTGTTTATTGCCTTGCTTAAATTTTCAGGTTCCGCATGTTAATTGTCTCTGAATTTTATCTCAAATTTTGGCCTCTGAATTGATTATTTCTTCTGTGCATACTCAGAATACACTTTGTAGATGACAATGTTTAAAAAATGCTAAATTTGATGAGCAATCCTTAAGAGAAACCAATGAAATAATTTAAAACTATATAGAAGTACAAAAAAATAATGCTCATAATAAACCATAAATCCATCTTAAGAAACTACAAGAAAAAAAAAAACTAAATCAGAAGTCAAGTAATCATATGAAAGTATTGTAATCTACTACTAGAAATAGAACACAACTCAAAGGTCTCATATATCATTAATACGAAGAGAATTTTTGAGGGAAGTATTGACATATTCAATTCTCCTATCACTCGATTTCGTCATCAGAAGTTTCTTCTCATTCTTTGTCATTGCCAAATGTGTCTTCTCCTCCTTTTCCTTTTCATCAAAGCATAAAATAGAAAATGAAAAATAACTCTTAAAAAAACTCTAGGTTTTAGAAAAATTAAGCTAAAAGGCTAAAACCAACAGAATAAAATGCCCAGCAAAGTTAAGACAAATGGGCAAACACCTTAGCCGCCATTAGAATTAGTCTCGAGGCATAAGCCTCACAAATGGCATTTATGGTGTAAGCTTGAGGCACTTTATGATAGCTTCATGTGATGCGGAAGTTGAGGTGTATGCCTCGAAAGGTTATTTGTAAACTATGAAATCATGTTATAAACAGTGTGTAGACATACATTTTTGTGTTTTGAACTGCTGATATCTCGACACAATATTGGAATAAAATTGGTAGACTCTTATCACAGAGAATTGATCAAATCACTCTCTAAAGGAAATTGATTGGATTCATTTTGAACTATTGGGAATCAAGCTGTGTAGTGTAAAACTTTTCAGTTTAAATATTGTGTTTATTGGAGAAGAAATTTTGGAGCAGTTAAGGTGGACTATTCTATGTACATGCTGTGATTGAGAGAATTATTTCTACTGTGTTTAGCCAAGAAAAACCAAGATGCAATTTTATTATCTTGCTTTCCAGAGAGTAGTAGATGCATTCTGGAATGAGTTGAGAGTAGTATTAAGTGCTTGTGTGGACGTAATTTTTTGAAAATCACTTTTCACCACTCATTTTCAACCATACATTCTTCCCCCAAAAAAAGTGATTTTTCACGTTTCCTCAAAACTTGCCCTTGTTTTTAATCACATCTTCAAGGGAAAAAAAAAAACCACTTTTCAAATAATTACTTCCGACAAGCACTAAATCTTTGATTTTACCTTGGTTCTTTAAACCTCTATGTACAAGGCCTCCTTGCTTGAGGTTTATAGATCCATCCAGCCTTTGTCTAGAAGTATTTATGTGCTTCAGGTGATCCTATTGACAAATAGGTTTCTTTACCTTTTAATAGATCAAAACCATGTTTGGCATGCCTTCAAAATTCAAAAGTTTGTTTGTTCATTTCCTTTTCGGAGTACAGTATATAGTTCGGGTGAGACTTGCGGTACACACCCATTCTGTCAGGGCCTCCACATTCTATTACATTATGTGGGAAGTTGGTGTATTCAAGTTTGATGCTTGGGGAATGCCGATTATGGTATTTTATGGGAATAACTTGAGGAATTACATAATAGTTTACATATAGCCGGGGTGTCAAAAAGAGAGTGAATAATTTTTATTCGGTTGAAATTCGGATCAAATCATATTTCATCACATCATGTACATATTGATTTTATGGTCCTCCCTTCTGTAATTTCCCCTCCCCTCCCCTCCCCTCATATAATTGATGTTTTGGGATCAAATAATTGAAGCCTGATTAGAATGGGAAATCAAATTTTAGATTTGGAGTGCCTACCTTGAAAGGTTTGTGTGGAGGGTAATTGAGATTCCAATGCTAACCAATCCTAACTAGCATTTTATGGTTTTTGGATGGCATCGTTTATGAGAGATTGAGAAAATTGGTGCTAATTTTGATGGTTTCTCAAAGCCCATAAATCGGTGGATTTTGATCGATTTTTCAAATTTTCTTCCAATTTTCTCTCTCATAAATAAGGAAAAATTACCTAAAACCCTACATATAAATTAGTGTCTATTATCTTATAAGTATATATTTATTAATTTGAATTTACTTGATTTATGTGTGTATTTTGGGAGATTGTTAGTTGTGAAATATGGTTTTTATAGTATGGCAGTTCTGTATTGCTCCCATAAAATAATTATTTTCGATCCACATGTATTTTTCAAAGTACCTTGTAAATAAATATACATTGATTAAAAAGATTATTTATAGCAAAAAAAATTGTTTCATAAGTAAAAAATAAAAAGAAGGGAGTAAGATCTGAATATCCATTAAAATATTTTTATAAACTTAAGTAACAATGTTCTATTACAAAAATTCAAATTAGATAGTGTGTGACCTTCTTAATAAAAAAGTGGTAAAGCATGTTACTTTCTAATGCAAAGCAAAGCTTTGATTCATAATCTATATTTGTATTTTCACATACAGCTTGTATGTATCTCTCTAATTGATCCATTTAATGATCATTAATCCAAAGCTAAATTTTCGTACACACAAACACAATAATAAATTAAAAATTCTCAAATTCCTAATTTATCAACAGTTCATATACATCCGAACATGCTCATAAGTATGTGAATTTAGCAAATTATTACTTTCGTTTTACTGAATAAGTTATGAAATCTATAATCTATTATTGAATAATCAAGTAAAATCTGAACTATTTTTAACAAAATACAGAAATTACTCACCTGCACGATGATTTTTGTTAATTATTTGTAGATTTTGACAAAAATAAAAATAAATTCTCTTAAAAATATATATATAGGTGAAATGTCATTGATTCTAAATTTGATCTGTAATGCAAGAAATTTTGTTTCGATTTTGCTACCGGTACATTAAAATGTACATCGGGGTGTACACCCCCCTCACATGGAGGTGGAGCCCACTTCAATAAAAAAATATTTTACACAAGTGGACCCCACCTCCATGTGAGTGGAATGTACACCCTTTTTATAATTTTTGATGTACAAATAGAATAATTCATTTTGTTTTGATTATCAATTTTGGCAGTGTTGGATGGTCCGGCCCGTAATAAGGGCCGGCCTATGTACTGGCCTTGTAGATAGGCCGACATATGGCAGGCCCAATAAATAAGTTTAAAAAATAATTTGTATGCACTATAATTTAAATTTACTTAAAGCTAAATATATTTACACCACCGTTTTTAATAATTACACTACATTTTAATTGCATGAAATGTTCATAACATTATCACATTTATATTTCAAACTTTTTTCATCGCATTCTTATTTTCAAATTGACATAAATTGTTCCCGATTATGGTTTCTCTTCAAAATTTTATTTAAGATACAGTAAAAAGATTCATCTATTTATTGTATTTTTAAATTAACAAAACAAATAATAATGTGCGTAAAATGCGATTAAATACTTGACCCTCATTTTAAAGCATATTAACAATATTTTTGGACGAAAATCATGATTAAAAATAAGATTTTCTGATCAATTAAATGTTAAAAATAAGAATGTGATGAAAGAAATTAAAGATATAAGTGCAACAATGAATAAAATTTAATGAAATTAAAATGTGATGTATTTATTTTTTTTAAAAATGCAGTATGAATATAATCTCCCTTTAATTAAAAGTTGTACTATTGAGGAAAATTACTGGGAACAGTACATAATTATCCCATTATAAGAACATATTTCAATTTTGACAAACTCCTTAAAACTTACCAAAAATCAGGTGGTAAATCTTAATATTAAATATGTAATTATACTATAATATTATAATATGCATTTAAAAGAATTTTCTCTCTCCTCTCTCACAGCCAAACGTGATTTTCCCTCTATACAAACCCAACGACCTCCTCTACAAACCCAGCTCACCGTAAATCTCCCAAATCACAAAAATTCACTGTTTCTCCTCGATTTCGAGCCACAATCAAAGAACAAGGTCACAATCCCGTAAACTTACTTCTGATTTTTATTGCTCTGGAGAAGTTGAAGCAGGTTGTGGCACAATCGGATCTTCCTGAAGCAAAAACTGAACTACCGTGGTCCGATTTCGAAGGTAAACCTTTAATCAACGTTAATCCTCGATTTCGAGCCATGATCAATGAATGAGGTCACAATCCTGTCGACGTACTTCTGATTTTCAGTTTCTGGAGAAGTTCAAGCTTGGCAGTAGAGGAATTGGATCGTGAAACAAAAATTTAAGTGATCTGATTTCGAAGGTAATAACTTAATAACGTGAGTTTTCTCATTAACCATTGATAGAATGTAATTTTATTTTCAATTTACCGTTTTGAACCTGATGTTATGTGAATATGTGATATCATTGACTATTTGTGACCAGTTGTGACCAGATGTGACTAGTTGTGACATGCTGTTTTCTGTGTATGATTAGGAATGGCAGTTTTGCACGTCTGTCTGTTGTGTGGAGGTCACACATCACTTGTACTAGTGAATGATACATGCAAGTACGATGAATTGGTTGAACTTATTATTTCAGAACTGGGGCTTAATTGTGCAAAAGTAGCTGTGAAAATGACGTATTCTTTGGATTCTAGTTTACCTCCGCTCCGGATTCTGAGCGATAATAATGTCCTAACGTATTTGAGGTTAAAATCTTTGGATGGGATTGTATCGAGTTATCCTATTATGCTTGATATTATCAGTGCAGATTTGTGGCAGCCACAATATACATTGCAATGCCCAGAGACATCAACTACTTCCATGGAGTCATCAGCTAGTGTGTTTCCTTTACAACAAATAGCTCAAGAAATTTGTGACTCAGTGGTGACTGTTGAGAAAGAAAACATTGAAGAAGATGTGACACTGGTATCCGAAGTAGATGCTAGAGCAATAGTGGAGGGAAATGTTTTTCGCAACAATGAGATACTGAAAATGAGCTTGGCCTTCTATGCTATACAAAACAAGTTTGAATATAAGGTGTTGAGATCGGACAAGAAGGAGTATGTGGTAAAGTGTTTGCATAATGATTGCAAATGGATATTTAGATCTTCACGCTTGGGAAAAACGAAAATGTTTAAGATCAGGGAAATGTGTAAAGGTCACACATGCTCGATGAACATTGTTTTAGGATCTCATCGACAAGCATCTTGCTCAATTGTGTCAAACTGCATCGGGCACAAATACACCTCTTCACGTACAGTATACACTTCTAATGATATCTCAAACGACATGTT